>JANHGC010034296.1:0-10230 GCA_027560395.1 Boaedon fuliginosus | reverse complement strand
GTGTCACGTGTTGTTTGTGAATGTCTTGGTTTGTTGTTGGTTTTCTTAGTTTGGATTTGTCTGCCTGTGAGTGCGGGTTTCCAGATGGCTGGTAGGCAGGAGGTGTCATCTCATTTATTCATGCTGTGGGGGCATTTTTCTATTTCGATGGACTTACATACAAACACCCGCAAAAACCTCAGAAAACAAATATATATAGATTAGATTTATAGCCCACCTCTCTTCCCCAGTCAAGGGGAGCTCGAGGTGCCTAACAACAATATTAAAATACAATAATAATACAATATATTAAAATTATCTAACATAGTCACACAACAACCAAAAACTCTTCCAAGTGAGGGGACATCAATTCTTGGCCCGCTGACAGAACCAAGTCTTAGTAGCTCTGCGGAAAGCCAACAAGGTAGGGATGGTTCTAATCTCCATGGGAACTTGGTTTCAAAGGGCCGGCGCCACGACAGAGAAGGCCTTACCTCAGGGACCCGCCAGCCGACATTGTTTAGCTGAGGGGACCCGTAATAGGCCAACTCTGTGGGATCTAACTGGGTGGTGGGAGGCATGAAGTGGCAGAACGCGGTCTCGAAGGTACCCCACTCCTAATGTTTTAATGTTTTTAAAAAACTTTTTAATGTTTTAAAAAATCTTTTTTTTTTTTTGTAAAACTTTTCAATAAAAAAAAATTCATCGGGAAAAGCCATCCCATTGGAAAGCTGCTTGGGTTGAAGCGATGGCTGTGGCTGCAGCGGATGAGCTACCAGGCCATGCCTCTCTGGGTGCCCATTTCTGCCTGGTCCTCACATGGATGCCTCTCACACAGCACAGAGCGAAGTGCCAGGGACCCGGGGCAGAGCAGGATGCCAGCACTCTAGGAGAGCCCCTGGCAGAGCGAGGGAAGTTCCTTGTCTGCTGCAAAGCTAATGGAGGCTGGACCCTCCTAGCCTGAGGAAGCCCCAGGGAGACTCTGCCCTTCCACTGAGCAGGGGGAGGAAGCCCAAAAGACCCCCCATCCTTGGCCAAATCTTGAACAGAAAGTCACCCCCCACCCAAGGCAGAAGGTCAGCCCCCTCACGGCCCCACTCCATGGGTTTCTAGAAGTAGCCCAAGTCCTTTTCTGCCAAGCAGACCGCACCCCCACTGAGCGCTCCCCCCACTGCTGATCTGCTGCCGCCATGAGAAGTGGCCCCAACCACAGGCCCTTCTTCCCCAGGGGAAGGCTCCACTCGGCAGAGGCCCCACACAAGGGGCTGCTCCTGAGAAGCTGCCTCAGCAGCAGAGCCCACATTCCCACTGGTGGGTTTCTGCAGCAGACAGAGGAGCCCCCCCCCTTAACCGGGAGAGGGGGAGAGGAAGGCTGCTCCACGGCACCTCCACCGCGAGAACTAGTCCAGAGGTAGCAACCGCTTGAGCCGGGCCAGGATTAATGGCAGGGGAACCGCCTGGAGACGCCCTGCCCCACCCAGGGCCGAGGGACCGGCTGCCGCGCCAGCCAGGCTCTCAGCAGATGGGAGGAGGGCGGCACCCCCCTCCTGAGCCCGGCAAGGCGGAGCCCCAGATACTGCCTGGCTGCGAGGGACACACCCAGCCGCTCGGCTGTCCACACCTCCTGCAGGAATTTCCTCCCGGCCCAGCCTTGCCCTGCTCCTCCGCCAGAGGAGACGCTGGCAGGCAGGCACAGATGGCACTGAGAGGCAGGGAGGAGGCAGGTGGCCAAGGCTGTCAGCATGGTTGCCTAGAGAACTCACATGCCTGGCGGGGCCGGGACCTGCTCTGCATCCCCTCCTCTGCCCTGGGGTGGGACCAGGTGGGCTCTGGGCCCAGCGACACCTGGTGAGAAAGGGCCCCCCTGGCAGAGGAGGGGATGCAGAGAACACAGAGCTTGGGAGGTAGCAACCCCTCTTCCCCCTTCTGTTTTTAATGCTAGGCTCCTTGCAGGGAGGAGCTGCTCTGGCTTAGTGTTTGGCTCAGCTGGCTGCAGTTCAGAACAGCTGGAGAGGAATTCCTGACACAAGAGAGGATGGGGATCCAGGACTTTGAAGGGTCTCTTATCCCAACCCATTAAGGGGGAGGAGAGTGAAAACTGAATCTCAAAAGAGTCGCCTCCCCCCTCAGCTCTCTCGGAGGGAAGAGAGATCCCCAAGGTTAGAGTGGGAGGCTTTGCAATCCAACAGACCCTCAGGATCTCCCTCCTTGCCTGCAAGGACAGAAATGAGACCCTTTAGAGTAAAGAAAGCAGGCAGCCAATGCGGGGCGGGGGGATCAGGCTCCCCGTGTGGTGTCCCTGGTTGCATTCAGAAAGCAGGGATCAAAGAAAAAATGAAACTTGGTAACAGAACAGAGTACAATTGATAGAACCAATCTCCTCGGTTCTTTTCTGTCGCACTAAGGAAATCCAATAGAAAACTTTCAAGAGCTTTTGGGCTGCCCAGGACCTCCAGGGCTGCTTCCAGTGGCAGCTCCCGGGGAGGCTGGGCTGAGGGGGGGAGCGGAGAAGCGCCAGGAGCTGCTCAGCTGCAAGCCTTCCCCAGCAGCTCCAGGCCGAAGCAGACGTGCCAACTCTCCTGGCATGCTTGGTCATGCCAAGCCACTTTTGCACTGGGGCCAAAGGTCCTGCCACCGTCCCTCTTCTGCCCACAGCCTCCCCCTCAACCACCCATCCTGCCCAGCCCTGCTCAGAAGTGTAAGCAAGGGGCAGAATGCCCGTGGAGGGCTTCTAAAGCAATACCAGCGGAAAGTTAACACCCGCCCCCAGTGTGTGTGTCTTGAGGGGGCTTGTCCTGACCCGCTTCATCTGCTGTAGAAAAGGAGCCCCCGGCCAACTACATTCATTTCCCAAATTAAGTGAGGGGGGAAGAGGGGGCTCTCTTGAGGGAGAACCCTGGGGGAGCACTGCTGGTCCCCTCCTGTCTGGCCAAGCAGAGCTTTCTTGGCTTTGTGGGCAAGGTGTGAGAAGGAGCTGTTGCTAAGCAACTACAGGACACCTCCAGGGATGGGGTGGGGGTGTGTGCAGAAAAGATTCAGAGGCTACAACTGCTGCTGTTGTTGCTGCCACCCTGGGGGGGCGGGGACATGCCTATTCCCAGCCCCTCCCTTTCCTTCCACACCCACCCGCCCCTGCCTGCAGCTTCTCAAGCTATCCAAAGCAGGCATGTGGGGGGGAGGGGGGAGGCAAGCACTGGACGTTGCCAAGCAACCCCAGCCACATTCCAAAGCCTGCAGGGTGGTGGCCCCGGGCTGCCCACGAGGCAGAGGAGGGCTCCATCCCACCCTGGACCATAGAGAACCTCCGCAGGCCAGGAGCCAACCAGCACCAGGCGGAAGAGGCAGAGTGGGGGTGGCAGGATATAAAAGAGAAAAGCCAGGGTTGCTGCTGTGGTGGGAGGCAAGACCAGCTCACCTGAACCACAAATCTACCCAAACACTATTGCAAAACAAATAATATTTTGTACTAGTCAGCAGCACTCTTCTCCCCCACCCCAGTCAGCTTTTGCGCCCCAAAAAGCTGACTGGCCAGCTGGAAAATGTTCCCCTAACTCCTGCAGGAGGGGTAGGTCAGAGCCCAGCCCCCTCCATCTTCCATGCCTCTGTCAGCCGCTTCTGCTGGCAGGGGGCTGGATGGCCTGAGGAGTCAGGGGGAGGCACTGCCCACCTATAGAAATCTGAGGCTGGCAGTGGTAGGCCAGCCCAGCTCCGTCACCTCCCAACGGACGCTTGCCACCCGCTAACAGAAGTGCCGACTCAGGGGCCCATTGTGCCCCCATTGAAAGCCCCTCGTCCACCTTGACTGGGCTGCCTTCTCTGCCTGCACAATTTGAGGGCTCCCAGGAGGGATTTCCATCTCACCTGGGGGGGGGCTTCTGCCACCTTCCCCACCCCACCTCGAGCAGCGAATCAAAAAGTTGCTGCAAGTGATAAACAGAGAAGTTTTTTTTAATGTCTGCATGTATTATTTTCAAGCATTGGGTTCTGCTGATGGTTGTGCTAGAAACTTACTGTGTGATTCCGTGGGAGAAATAAAACAACAGCAACAAAGGCTGCTGGGGCGGCACAGGAGGCCCCCAAGGACCGATGTTCTGCAGCCGAGGAAGCCCCCACCAATCCCCAGATGTGCACCCCAACAGAGCCGTCCCGGCAGCAGGGCCCGCCCATCTGCTCCCCAACAGCCCTTGCTCCTCTCCAGGGCAGCAGTGGGGAGCACATGCCCATCAGGGAGAATGGCTAGTCCAATGGGGCACCCCACTTTCCTGCAACCTCTCCATAACCTGCTGCCAGTCTTGCCAAGTGTGGAAAAACACAGCGTCCCACTCCACCCAGCTGCTCAGGGCTGCCTCTGCATGCCAGGCCTTGTGCTACGGGGCTGGCCCCATATGGGGCACGTGGAGGACTATGTGGGTAGAGCCTTCCAGCTGGCTGTGCCATCTGTGAAGGAGGGAGGGAAGGAAACGCACTGCCCTCCACAGGAGACCTGCCACCCCTCAGCCGGCATCCCCTCGCAGCAGGGCCCTGCTTTGCCCAGGCCACCTTTGTTTGGCGGCAGGCAGGACCTTCTAAGGATGCCCCCCCCCCAGGTGCCACTTGTCCTCAGCAGGTGGCCTCACCGGCAAGGCACTTCCTGCCACACTGGTGCAGCAATCAAGGCGGAAGAGGGCTGAGGGCGGGTGTCTCTCATTCAGATCTGAAGGCAGCTGCACTGAGGAGGAAAGCGGGGGGGCTCCCTGGGAAAAAGTCCTCCTTCTAAAGCAGTCCTGACTGTGGGGAGACGTTCAAGCAGTGGTTGGCCGGGAGAGCTGCAGCTCCATCCTGGGGGTGGCAGGCCAAGCCCGTCCAGAGGGCACCCATTGGCAAGGCTTGTTCTCAATTGTTCTGCTTGTGCCAAGAGGAGGGGGTGCTGAATGGAGGGAGACCCCTCCCCTCGCAGATTCCTCCTGGGTGGCCCCGGTGCTCCCAGCAACCAAGAGCTTCTCTGCTGAGCATCTGCGGGGCTGACCGCCCCCACCACAGGTGGTCAGGCAGGGAGGCCCCCAAACCCCCCTCTTCAGAAGGCGGAGGGTGGAGCCTTCACTTCCTTTCTCCCAGATTGCAAGAAACAGCAGTCCTGGTGGTTGGGGGAGGGAAGGGGGAGCATTCAAAAGGAAAAAATGGCCCCAAAGGGCCCCCCCAGCCTCGAGAAGCAGCATCAGAAGCTCCCAGAAGCCACAAGGAGACCAGGCTGGATGGAGGAGCCGCCGGCCCTGGAGGGAGGTGGACGGGCAGCCTAATGGAGGAGCTGCTTCCAGCAGGCCCAGATCTCTAGGGAAATGACCCCTGGGACCCTCCGCCAGCATCTGACGGGAAGGAGGTTCCTATGCACGCCCCGCATGGCAGAGGGCCCCCTGCATGGCAACTTAGGCTCACCACCCTGAAATCTTCTCGTTCCCGGAAACCCCCCTGCTCTGCATATGCCCCCCCCCCACTTCATCTTCAGCAAAAGACAAGTGGGAGGAGTTCACTAGCATGACCATGCCCCTTGGGATCAGGAGAAACCCCCCCCCCCATGCCCAGATTGTGCCCATCCACCTGGAATAGTCACCATTGAAGGGTGGTGACCTTCACCCTTCAGGGTGACCTTGGCAAGAGATTGGCACCTGTGCACTGGCACACTGCTTACTGGGCATGTGAGGCCCTGGGGGCACCGAAGAGGGCAAGGGAAATCTGTGGAGGAAGCTGGGGTGCGTTCCTGCTGCACAGCGATGGGGTGGGCCTAGGGAGCAAGCAAGACATAAGCCGTCAGGTAATCCCAAAGCAGGAGAAGCAGCAGAAACCTCTGCACAGGTCCAGACCTCAGGAATCTGGCCGGGGGAGGCCGGAGCAGCCCTTGGAACCCGGCTGCCTAGGCAACGCCGAGCCCACCACCTTCTTCCCACAGCTCCCAGCCATGGTCAGGTGAGATGCTCAGAGGGGACCCGCCAGTCTTGAGCCAGAGCACGGTGCCAGCCGCGTTCCCCCCCACCCTGCCTGAAAAACAGGTTCCGGGCCCAGATGATCCAGAGGCAGCCCAGCCCTGCAAAAGAATGAGCCAGCCCCGAGAGCTAAGCTGGCCCAGTTAAGGGACTGTCAGCTGCTGCCAGCCCAAATGGACCCCAGGTCCTTTTTCACATGTTCCAGGGCAGTTGAGCCTGGCACTGCACACAAGCCCTGGAGCCGCGCCTGGCACTCGGCCTCTCTCTGGCCCCCTTTGGGGCATGTAAAGCTCGGCTTCTGCAGAGATGCAGTGGCCCGTGGCTCTGGGGAGGTGGCTCTGGGCAGCCCCCACGTGAAGGCCCAGGCAGCCAAGGGATGCAAACGGAGCCCCCTCTGCCCCATAGCTGGGGGAAACACTCCTTCTATTTATACCTTCCTCATTGCCTGCTCGTGAGCATTCGTGGCTGCTAAAAACGAAGCAGAGAACAGAAACAAATAAAACAAAAAGGAATTCAAGCCTCTCCTCCTGAAAAAGCTGTGCAGCAGAGGGGGCTCCTTCCCACTGGCGCACCACATGGGGGGCATCAACCAAGGAGGAAGTACCAAGAAGGGTGCCTAGAGCCCTCCCCGTGTTGGGCAGAGAAGCGCACGTGTCAGCCAGGTACCCTCCTGGGACAACGGGGTGTGTGGTCTTCCCCTCCCGCTCTTCAGGCAGACCACCTCTGGGGCAGCTCCCCCTGCCTCCCCCCTCGAGGCACGTCCTTCCTGTTCACAGCTGTGACCTTCCAAGCATATCAGTGGCTCTAGCTTCCCAGCGCCAGAGGGAAGCAAAGCCCAGGAGGGGGGAGGGGGTAGCTTTGAATGTGCCCACCACAGGCTGTCCCTGCAGTTCCCCCTGCACAGCTAGGGGGGCAGAAAGGGTCCCCTGTGGGCAGGGGGCGGAGATTGCATCTCTGCTGCATCCTGTGAGAAAAAAGGAGTTTCTGCAGAAAGCCCCTCCCCCCAGACACCCAAAGCAAGCAAGCAAGCAGGTGAAGGAAAGGGGCTTTCTCTGTGACATGTGAGAACCACAGCCAGAATTCCTGTCTTAGGGCTGGTGAACTTATTCCCACAACCACCTAGGCTTTGCTCTGGCCTGAAGCGACGGCCGTGTGGACCCCAGAGTGGGATGGAGACCACCAAGTGGCTCATTTGACTGTGTGTGGTTGCTAGGGGTGGGTAATGGTTTATTTTTTATACTGGGTTTTAACTGTTTGTAAGCCTCCCAGAGTTGCTCTGAGGCCATATAAATCTCCCCACTAAATAAATAATCAGACAAAATTCTTGAAGACTCTACCTTAGAACAGGCATTCCTTCCCGATCCCTTCATTTCAGAATGCTAAAACTCATCTCTTTTCAAAAGAAGTGGGCATTTATTGCTCTGTCAAAGCTCACTTTTCCAAAAGTAAAAAAAAACAAAATTAGAATAAAGGGACATTCACCCTTTTTAATTTAGAGAAAGCCATAGGGAGAAGGAATAGGCTATAGCACAAAAACGGTGCAAAATATTTTAAAATCTCTCCTGCAATTTTAGGCCATGCACAAGAATTCAGCTCAGATTAGTATGCTGGAAAATTCCTGGGGCTTTACCAGGCAAGCAGGCACAGTGAACCTCGGTGCTGGGCACAAATCCCAGTTTAGAAACAATCCTGCATGCAGGCAGCCTCTGGGCTCTTCCAATTGCCTAGTGGGGACAGGCCACCGAGGCTGCAGATACTGCCTAGCATGGGGCATCTCACCTGTTTCTCAACCTTGGCTACTCTAAGCGGTATGGACTTCAATTCCCAGAATTCCCCAGCCAGCACAGCCGCTACCAGTGCTGAAAATTCTGGGAGTGGGAAGTTCATACTGTGAGGATGACCAGCTGATGTCCTTTCAAACAGCCTGAAGCTTGCTCTCTGCTGGGATGGTCCAGCAAGCCTCTCTCTTCTCCCACTCCAAGTCAAACTGCCCCACAGGGTCAGCTGCAAGACCAGACCAGCCATCTTCCTACGGGTGTCTCATCTGGACAAGCTGCCAGAAGGGAGGCCGGCTTCTCCCGGCAGCCAGCCTGCTGCCGAAAGGGCCAGTCCACTAAAAAAGGGAGCAGCCAGAGGAGACCTCAGGGCCACTTAGCCATGGTGGGGGAGGAGCAAGGCAGTGTTTCTGCTGCCTAGAGAGGGCAGGTGCTGGGTCGAGCTGAGGGAGGAAGTCAGGTGGGATTGCATCAATGGCACAGCAGGAGCAGCATCCACAGACTTCCTGGCCCTTCCCCCAAAGCAGGAAGCTTTCGGGATGGCACACGAGCTGGTCTCCCCCCTCGGAACGTGTCTGCAAGGCCTCCTCCATGCTTCTGGGAAAGATGGGCCCTGCCTGAGCCTATAAGGCTGCAAGCGAGATCAGGCAGAGGGTGAAGGAGGAGGAGGGAGCAGAGCGGGGCAGGTGAGCTGCATCCCCCGATACTGGGGAGCGAGGAGGGGAACCAGCTCACTTCGGGCATTCTCCAGCCAAAGCCCAGAGCCCTCCTGAGGACCCATAGCTTTAGCCCGCAAAAAAGCATCTCTCAGCACTTCCATTCCTTGTTCTAAGGACAAAGAAGGACAGGAGAGAGTCATCTGTGGCGAAGTGGTCACAAATGGTACAGAAAGTTTGCAAGAGGCCATAAATTGGAAAACGGGTTAAGTCAGGTTTCCTCTGTTGGGACTGTGGGCACAGTCAGAAATTGGTCACAAATCAGCCTGTGCAAAGAGAAAACAAGGACCTCTGGAACTCATGGCCACCTCCAAGTGCCAATCTGGAGAAGGCCCACGCCTTCCTAGAACAAAGCCACCCCAGAGGACCGCTGGAGGAGAAAGGCAGAACAAAGGTTAGCAGTGCAGTACAGCAGTTAGAGGGTCTGAATCTGGGGACAAGCCCCTATCTAACCATAGGGCTGCCAAGACACTCTGCTCTCCCCCTCAGCCCACCTACCTACCTCACAGAGCGGTGCTTGTGGTGGGAATAATGGAAGAAGCCTCCCCGCATACTTGACCTCTCAAAAGCTGGCCTTGGTGGCTTCCCCAAAGGATGCTTCATGGGCCCCTGGGCCCCAAAACTGATGCCCCACACTAGGAGGTCCATAAACTGCCCACTGTCAAAACTCAGCCTCTTGAGTAGTCCCACAAGCTTAGGAGCCCCCTGGCTGTTCTGCCCTCCAGGAAGCCACAAGGCAGTGTGACCCAGAGCTTTGAAGCCAAGCAGCCCAGGGAAAGCCCTCACTGCGCTGTAGAGCTCAGATCCAGCTGGTTTCCTGGAGACCCTTCTGCTTGGGGCTCTCGGGGAAAGCCCCCCAAACTCACCAGGCTCACTTCAGTTATCGCTGGGGAAAACCCTCCCAGATTGCAAGGCTCCTCCCCATAGCCTCCCTGGAGGAAGGGGTCAGGGAATCAGAGAACCCCGAGGGGCACTAAGCCCCCCTCCCGACCTAGAGAAACAGCAGTGCTGCCCAGACTGTCAAGGGGGGGGGGAGGTCCCGGAAAACCAATCCCAGGAAAGGGAGCAGATGGAGGACTCCCACCCTCATGCCCACCGCACACTTGGCACAGGCTGAAACCAAGCCCGCCCCGGAGCCTGGTCCGCCGGGCTTCCACAAAAGGATAAAGGCCTCCAGCCCCCACTCCAATTCAAAGAGCTAATCACCCACAAACCAGGGCTTGGGGGTAGGGGCTGGACTGGAGCCCCGGAGCGGGAGGGGCAGAGACGCAGGGCAGCCAGCCTGAAAAACCCTGGCCGATTTTCTACTTCCATCCGACTCCTCCACACCCCGCACCGGGCAACTCCGAAAGTGCTCTGGGGAGCCTACAGAACTGATGGGCAGCGCTTCCCCGCCCTCCCACAAGTGGGGAGGGAACGATCGGCGCGGAGAAGCCTTCCGAGCTGCTCCGCTCGCTCCCCCGGCGCCTCCAGAAGCCCGGGCCGCGCAAGAGCACTCCTGGGCGAGTGCAGAATGCTCGTCGGGATGGGATGAAGGCCCGCCCCGCCTGAAACGCCCAGCCGGCGTCATCCGGAACCGCGGCGCTGACCCCCCTCCGGGCGCCGCCTCCCCGCCCGCAGAGCCAGCGAGCAGCCCGGCCCGCCCGGTCCCGCCCACCTGCTGCTCGGCGCCGCCCCCTCGGCCCAGCGAGCCCGGGTCCTCCCATCTTCTGCCTTCGGGGACCCGACGCCAGCGGCGCCGGAGGGGCGTCGGGGGCGCGCCCAGCCTCCCCAGCTGGCAGCCCCGCAGCAGCCGCGCCTCGG
>JANHGC010033959.1:0-10247 GCA_027560395.1 Boaedon fuliginosus | reverse complement strand
ATTTTATTATATAGGACATTGTTTTATTGTATTGTTTGGCCGCCTCGAGTTCCCCTTTTGGGTGAAGAGAGGCGGGACATAAATCAAATAAATAAATAAATAAATAAATAAATAAATAAATAAATAAATAAATAAATAAATAATTATAATTATTATAAGGTCATTAAAGCTAGTTTGGCCTAGTGGTTAAGGCACAAAGCTAGAAAGCAAGACACTGCAAGTTCAAGTCCCACCTTAGCCATAAAAGCCAGCTGGGTGGCTTTGGGACAGTCATTCTCAGTCCAACTCATCTCATAGGCTGTAGGGGGAAATGTGTGGTGGATATGTTTACCACCTTAACTTATTTGTAACATAATAAAGGTGGGATAACAAACAAAGAAACAAATTCCACTATATTCAAATAATACATTTCATACCATTCCCCACCATGCATGCAGTAAGTACAATGTTTTCTAAGTTCCTTGGCTTTGTAGGTTACTGAAGTATTTCTAACACAAGCTATTAGTTCTGGTATCTAGAGTAAATTAATACCCACTAGTTATTCTATGCCAGTGATGGTGAACCTTTTTGGCACCGAGTGCCAAAACCGGGAGCAAATGAGCCTGCCTGCGCACTCACGTGCCGGAAACTGAAAAAACACATGATTTCTGGTGTGCACATGCACACTCCTTTAGGTTTCCGTGAATGCGCATAAGACCAGCTGTTCTGTGTGCATGCGCCAGTTCCACTTGGCGGTCCCGCTGCCTGTCCCAAGAGGGGAAAACGCCCCTCTCCAGCTGGAGCCTTTCCTGGCTGCACTGACTGCTCTCCTGCCACTTGCCTGGAGGGAGGGAGGTAAGGTCCAAACCGCATGTTCTTGCCGGCAGCTTTGCAAAGAATATGAAACTGAAAGCGCAGGTGGCCCATGTGCATGCGCACTCCGGAACCCGGAAGAGAAACAGGTGATGGCTCTGTGTGCCCAGAGACATGGCTATGTGTGCCACTTCTGGTACGCATGCCATAGGTTTGCCATCATGGTTCTATGCTGAACTGAAGAGTTCAGTATTCCTCTTTTTTCTCTCTCTTATCATCCCACGAAGAGCTTCAAATCACGTATCTCTTTATTAAAAATACTAAAATAGTAAGCCTGTCCTATAATAAATAATATTCTGAAACAGGGAACTAGGAAAGTTGTAGAAAGCTGTTGTGTCCCTGGCCTCCAAATACTAACAACCTTTCAAACAAGGGTGCAAGTATAATGAGTAGATCCATTCAACATGTTTCCCACATATCAGTCTTGTTATTAAAAGGTCTACATCCATGATTCTGCCTTATTATTACTTACCTGGATAAACAAAGGATCTAATGCAGAGATCAGGTTGCAATTATAATACCACAGATAGTACCACAGATACTATTTTCAAAAAGCAGTGAACGGAGTGTAGAAAGGACTTGTAATCAAAATATTAAAAACTAGATTAAACAGGGGAGTTCAGTTAGATGTTATTACAAATACATACACTGAAGTCTGCCACGTCACAATTCATTTGATGTACATCTAACTTCAGAAACAGTATACATTCAATTTGTGTTTTGTTCCTATTGAGCCTGATTAACTGACACTTTTACTTCACTTTCAAAGCAATTGTACTTAGACTTATATACTGCTTCACAGTACTTTACAGCACTCTCTGGGTGGTTTACTATGTCAGCATATTATCTCCAACAATCTGGATCCTTATTTTACCAACCTTGGAAGGATGGAAGGTTGAGTCAAGGATCAAACTCTTAGCTCCGTGTTGGCGAACCTATGGCATGCATGCCACAAGTGGCATGCAGAGCCATTTCTCCCAGCGCATGAGCTGTCGCCCCACGCACATGCGCACAGGCCTTCCGCGATTTGCAGCTTGCAAAAAAGGCCTCCCGCCCACCCTGGCTCTATTATGTCCTTTTCTTCCCTCTTCCGAAGCACAGGTGATTGGCGCGGCAGCACCGATCAGCTGTTTTTTGGAAGAGGGATGATTGCACATGGAGGGGAAGTGTGTGCACATGCACAGAGGGTGCATGTGCATGTGATCGCATGTGCAGGGCGTGGGCACGCACGCATGCATATGTGCGTACACACACATGCTTTTGGCATGTGGATCTGAAAACGTTCGCCACCACTTAGCTATAGCCAGAGTTAACCTGCAATACTGCATGCTAACCACTGCAACACCATTTAACTGTCATAAGCCTGTAACTGATGTTCTTCCAATCATTACTCATCTTGAATTATTCCACAGCTGAGATTGGTCTCCGGATATAAGAATTTCAGCCAGCTAATGCTCATGCTCCCAAACTTTATGTCCAAACAGAAAACACACATTAGAAGAATGTGCATAAACCCAAACTGAAATTTTGTGAGCAATCATCGCAGTTACAACCTTTGCAGCTCTGTAAAGCAAAGAAAAGTTGAAGATTATAAGCACAATTGTGGTTTCATTTAGCAACCGCATCACTTAACGACTAAGTTACCAGTCAGGACTATAGTCATGAAGACTACCTGTAATTAGCTCTGATATTATTGGTCTTACTAACTTTTAGTAATATTTTATTAATTTTCTCATTTGGGGGTTGTTTTAACACTGCTGTTACATGACCTGGGTCAGTTTAATGTGGGAACGGATGCAACAAAAAGTAAGTGAATTTTTAATATGACCAATAAATACAAATTATTATCCAATAAATAAATACTTGTACTAGATCTTTGAATATTTATTTTGTTTTTAATGTGCCATGTACTAGCTTTGGCAAACTACTCCAGATCTCATAGCTATAAGAATCATAATTAGAAATAGTTACCGTGTTTCCCCGAAAATAAGACCCTGTCTTATTTTTTTTTTCCACCCAAAAAGGCACCCGGTCTTATTTTCGGGGGAAGTCATCCACTGACTAACCTATGAGTTAGGGGCATGTGTATGTTGGGTGGACGTGTAAAAATCAAATAGGTCTTACTTTTAGGGGAGGTCGTATTTTCAGGGAAACAGGGTAGTATCTTGGATGTAAGTCACATGATCAAAACGAGGGGCTTAGAATGGAGTAGCCAGCAACATTTTAATGTGCTGTCCAACTCCCTCCACCATAAGGATACATTGGGGAGCGGGGAAGAGGCCTTTTTTGTGGTCTACAGTCGCTAACCCATAATTAAGCAGTCTTTCTTTTGCTGGCTTCTCTCTTTCCTTCCTCTCCTCCACACAGATTCTGTTTAGTTTAGCGAGAACTATCTTGCTTTTGGAAAATCGGCCTTTTTACCTAACTTCTTTCGAATATTCTGTTGGGTTAAAATTGTGTGTTACTCATAATTTATTCCCTTATCGGGAGTTATTGTATTCAGTCCTTTGCCTCACTTTCTCTCTTTAGATTGGGACCCCTGAGTGTAACATTTGAACATGAGCAACCTTCTCTAATTAGAAATGGAATGCACTAGTATTGTAGGTATTACCTATCTGCTTTTTTAAAGACTTCCATTGATTTTAGGATAATCAGATTTTATTTATTTATTTCTTCATTGTTTTGATTTATATCCTGCCTCTCTTCACCCATTTGGGGAACTCGAGGCGGCGAACATACAATAAAATACAAGCCTATGCAGTAAAAAGTTCAAAAACACACTCACTCACTCAATCATACATGGGTGGGGGGGAGGACAAGATGTTAAGTCCACCCTTGCCAGCAAAGCCAGGTCTTCAATGCCTTGTGGAATATAGGCAAGCTGGGGATGGTTCTAATCTCCACGGGGAGCGAGTTCCATAGGGACGGTGCCGCCACAGAGAAAGCCCTAGCCCACGGTCCCACCAGCCGACATTGCCTAGCTGATGATACTCGGAGCAGGCCCTGACCTGGTTAACTAAGAATCTCTACAGACTTTTAGATATACAATTTGGGATGAACACCCTTTGAATGGTGTGGGAATAGGAATGGATTTCCAGAGGAAAAAAATGCAGACTACAGGAACCAGGAGCACTCTTCAGGTGATGCTAAAGACACAGATAAACTTCCAAGCAGTGGTGATATTCAGCCAGTTCAGATCGGTTCTCAGGAACCGGTAGCGATAATTTGCCGTGGTTCGCAGAACCAATAAATATCACCCCAGCTGGCCCCACCCACCTGCCCCAGTCCTCCTGCCCTAAATTAGTTGTTTTTAAGCTCAGCTGATGGCACTGCAGAGCTCTGCCATGCCTCAGCTGAGATAAACAGCTCACTGCTGCCCACCCTACCCCTCCTCTCCTCCTCTTCCCACCTTCCCACATGCACTGGCTGAGCTAGGTAAGCTCTGGGATGGTGTGTGGCCTCAGTGACCTTGCAGTGGTTTAAAATTGGCTGCGAGGCAATGGGGGGAGGTTGCCAGAGCCACTTTAAAGTGGGGCTGCTGCTACCAGGCAGTTTTTCCCTGTGAAAGAGCCTGTTTCACGAGGAAAAGAAACAAGCTCCCCGGCAGTGACAGCCCCAAAACTGATGCTACAAAAAGCCACCTCTGGATGGGCCAGTCCTGGCTTTGACAGTACTTATGATATCAGACCACTTCATCGAGTTCCTGATTTGTCATTCAAGCATAGTCGTAGTGGTTTCCCATCTAGAACTATGACTGCAAGTCAAGGATTGGGTCACCAAGGAGTTGGTTTAAGTAACCAGTATTGGGGTCTCCCTCTACAAGCCAGTTTCGATGGTATTCCAGCGCTGGTAGCTATGTTTTATCAGTAGAGTTATAGGATAGATATTATAGAGCATTTCAAGCTGAATGGCCTATGCTAGAGATAGTGATAGGTGTCCTGGAGCAGGAGGCGGATGACTGGGCCACCAATTTACATAATACCCACATCTATGAACTGAGGGATCTGGGACATTTCTTGGAAAGTTTAAGGGCTCACTTTGAGGCTGTAACCCAATTCCAACAAGCAGCTAGCGAGATATTAGTCCTACACCAGAATGGACATGAAGCCAGGGATTATATGAGGGATTTTAGAGCCTTGGCAGAGAAATTGAGGAATTGGCCAGAACAGCTTTTAGTCCACCATTTTGGGACAGGACTGAATAGAGACATTAGGCAGGCTTGCCTATATCATGGACTTCCGGATTGATTGACTGAATGGTTCAAGGCCGCTGTAGATTTGGACTCTGGTCTGTGATGTATGCACTGCAAGGGGAATGGCAGAAGGAGTGGTGAATGTCCAGGGTTAGCCAAACCACACCAGCCCTCCTCTTTTTTCTCAGTGAAAGAGAAAAAAAAGAAAAAAGCGGAGGGCCAGTGTGGCTTTGTTGCTTAGCACCAGGGTCACCCACAGAGTGGAAAGGCTAGCTCCTTTCCCTCAAACGCTGCCTTGGCTGGTGCTGGGATGCCACTGCTGATCTCTGAGCCTACAGGCCCAGCCCTCCGCTTTTCCACTCTGCGAGATCCAGAGCAGCGAAGCCCATGCCAGCCAAGGAAGCGTTTGAGGGAAAGGATGGAGTTGCGGCTGCTTGCCCACCTGAGTGGAAGGACCTGGTGGAGGTGGTTCCTCGGTGAGAGGGGCTCGGCTCGCACATTCCTTCTTTCCCTCAAATGTAGCCTTGGCTGGTGCTGGGATGCCAGCATGGGTCCCTGAGCCTGGAACCCTGGTCCTCCCCTTTTTTCTTTTTTTCTCTTTCACCAAGAAAAAACTGCAGTGACTGAGTGGGCATAGCCAACTTAATGATGTCACTCACAGCAAGGTACATCTTATTATGGAGCTGGGCATTGGTCCAACTTGAAATAAGGGGAATAACCTTCTTGCTCACAAAGATAAAAGTCCTTATTTGTTTCCATTTCTTATTCCTGGAGTATCTTTCAATTTGTGGTACAATAGATAATACAGTTAATCATTTAATTGTATACATTTCTTTCATGTTTTCTCCTTTATTCTTCCCTCTCCTTTTATCGATTTCCACTCAATTTTTCAATTTCTTTTTCCTTTCTAGCCATGAGTACCATGGGTTCCAACTCAAATAATAATCATTTCCCCATTTATCCTTGAGTAGTAGCGTCAATCCATCCATTTCAGCACACTCCATAATTTTAAGTACCATTTGGTGTTCTATTGGAGATGTTTATTTTTCCATTCCTGGGTGAAAACAATTCTGGTGGCCATGATTATATGTAATATTAAATAGAGGGGTTTTTTTTTTTTTTTGTATTTTTCTGTGAAAATTCCTAGCAAACTAGTTTCCGGTCTAAGTTCCAATTTCACTTTTGTTATTTCTTGTACCCATCCTCTGACTTTCTTCCAATATTTCTTAGCATTAGGGCACGTCCACCACATATGGTAGTAAGATCCCTGGACAAAATCACATTTCCAACGATTTGGTGCCAGATTTGAAAACATTTTTGCTAGTCTCGCCAGTGGAAGATGCCACCTATAAAACATTTTTAATAAGTTTTCTTTATATGATGTTGTGAGCGTCATTTTATAATTTTTATCCCAAATCATTTGCCACTTATCTAAGTCGATGGAATACCCAAAGTTCTTGGTCCAGGTAATTATATTTTCTTTTACAACTTCTTCCATCTTTCAGTCTAATAAAAAGTTATAGCCCTATGGCATTCCCTATGGCATTCGAGCAGATGGATGGCTCCATGTTAGGCGGCAAACCGGCCTCCCTAGTGACCGAACCGGTGCGGATGATCATAAACTCCCACATGGAAGACATCCGTTTTATAGTCGGACCCCAGATGTCCGATCCCATCATTCTGGGCCTTGCTTGGCTGGACCGTAGACAGCCGACAATCAGGTGGGAGGGTGGTTGTAGGAGGATTCAGTTCGTCCCAAACCACATCAACACCTTAGTGGAGTGCACCGGGTCGATACCCAATGAATACGCCGACCTAAAAGGTGTGTTCAGCGAAGCAGACGCTGACACACTGCCACCCCATAGGGCCACAGATTGCAGTATCGATCTGGTTCCCGGGGCCCGTCTTCCCAAGCCCAGGATGTACTCTATGACGCCTCGGGAGCTCGAGGAGATGCGCAGTTACATAGAGAAGAACCTGAAAAGAGGTTTCATAGTCCCGAGTAGGTCACCCTTAGCCGCCCCCGTGCTCTTCAGGGAGAAGAAAGACCGGGGTTTGAGGCTATGCGTCGACTATAGGAATTTGAACGCCGTATGCCAAGAGCCCTTATACCCGCTGCCGCTAATCCGAGATCTTTTATCCACTTTGGCAATGGGTCGGGTGTTTACACGCTTGGATCTGCGGGAGGTGTATTACCGGGTCCGTATAAAGAAGGGGGACGAGTGGAAAACCGCGTTCAGCTGCCCCCTGGGGGCCTTCCAGTACCGGGTGATGCCTTTTGGATTGAAAGGAGCCCCTGCTGTATTTATGCAGTTGATTAATTCCGTCTTGCAGGACTTATTATACAAGGGAGTACTCGTGTACTTAGATGACATTCTGATATATTCACCTACCCCGGAACACCATATACGATTAGTCCAGGAAGTACTGCAAAGACTGTGGAATGAAAAACTGTATATAAAATTGAGCAAATGTGTGTTCCACCAAAACGCATTGGACTACCTGGGGTTCCGAATATCACCCCAGGGAATAGAGATGGATCCCAAAAAGGTGGCTGCCATCATTCAATGGCAAGCACCGAGGACCCGGAAACAATTGCAGGCATTCCTCGGTTTTGCGAATTTCTACAGGCAGTTTATCCCGGGATTCGCCCATGTAGCCTTACCCTTAACAGAACTGCTTAAGACCAAGCATTTACCCACACCCCCTGCTCCCAGCCAGGTCCTGAAGTGGACGCCAGAATGCACGAAAGCATTCGAATGTCTAAAGTCCTATTTCATCCGTGAACCCTGTCTCCAGCATCCGGATCCAGAACGGATGTTCGTGGTACAGGTGGATGCTAGCGACGTAGCCATAGGGGGGGTGTTGCTTCAACGGGACGAGTCAAACAAGTTGAAGCCTTGCGCCTACACTTCCAGGAAATTGACCCCCATGGAGAGGAAGTGGGCTATATGGGAGAAGGAGGCTTACGCGGTGCAATGGGCCCTGAACACGTGGCGCCACTACCTGGAAGGGTGTAAATTCCCTTTCGAGGTCTGGACGGACCACCAGAACCTCCTAGCTCTGACGAAGGTGCGGCGGTTGTCACCAAAACAGGCCCGGGTGGGCCCAATTCTTTCACCGGTTCCGTTTCTCACTGAAGTATATCACCGGCGGTCAGAATTTTCTGGCTGACGCCCTGTCCCGGCAACCACAATTCCAGTCGCGGAGGGAAGAGGTGGTGCAAGCGGTGATCCCCGGGGAGGAAGATGTTAGGCAACCCCAACGAATACTCGCCACAGCTACATTTAAACAAAGAATAGTTAAAGCCCTGAAACAGGACGAATGGTGGGAACGAAATAAAACTATGGGAGCCATACGACATGGTCTGGGGTGGGTTAACCACAAAGTCTATATACCGGCTAGCTGCAGACCCCGACTATTACATTTAGCGCATGATGTCAAAGCGTCTGGCCACTTCGGGTTTTTGAAAACGTTCCATAACATACGAAAACAATTCTGGTGGCCAACCATGCGAAGGGACATTGAGCAGTATTGCAGGAACTGCACAACATGTCTGACAACAAAACACAAAAGTGGGAAGCCATATGGACTCCTACAACCGGTGGCAGATCCCCGTTACCCTTGGGATGAAATAGCGATGGATTTCATGGTCGAACTGCCACCAAGTAAGGGGTGCACTGTGATCCTCTCCATTATAGACCTGTTCTCCAAACAGGCTCATTTTGTCCCGTGTAGAAGATTGCCAACAGCCCAACGGCTGGCAGACATCTTCGTTTCAAATGTGTACAGGCTCCATGGGGTCCCTACCCGCATTGTTTCTGACAGGGGGGTGCAGTTTACTGCACAGTTTTGGAAAGCTTTTGTGGCCTTAATAGGGTCGTCCCAAGGATTGAGCTCGGGATACCACCCGTACACGAACGGAGCGGCGGAACGGGTAAACGCCATGGTAAAGAGGTACCTACGGAGTTACGTCAACAAGAATGGGACGAACTGGGTGGACCTCTTACCGTTTGCAGAAGTCGCGTACAATAGCGCAGTGCATAGTAGTACGGGGCGCTCCCCGTTTGAAATAGTGTACGGGAAGACCCCCACGACCATACCCGACCTGGATATGGGTACACATGACAGGGTGGCCCCAAGGGACTGGGCGAGGAAACTCCCAAAGGCATGGGATGATATTAAGCAGGCCTTGGCGGAAGCCAGCAGAAAGTATAAACAATGGGCGGATAGGAAACGGCAGAAGCAGCCCATGCTCACCCCAGGTTCGCTAGTGTATCTATCAACTAAGTACCTGCGGATCAGACGAAAACTGGGGCCGAAGTATATAGGCCCCTTCCCTATTACCCGAGTGGTCAACCCGGTAACAGTGAGACTCCAGTTGCCACCAACGCTAGGTCGGGTGCACCCCGTCTTCCACGTGAGTCTATTAAAACCCGTGGGAGAGGGAGGGAGGAGGAGGAGGAGGAGGAGGAGGAGGAAAACCAGCAGCAAATGCATAGATTTGGTTACAGTAGCACCACTCGAATAGCTGAAGGTTAGGGGCAAATAAAGCCTATCTACGTGGTTGCTAAGAGTCAGCGATAACTTGATAGCATGTAATCAATCAAGCAATCAAAAGAGCAATCAGTTTTCAGTCTTTGCTTTCTTATAAACTATATCAGATTTCCTTGCAGCACTGCCCCCCCCCCCCCAAATGGAGGGAAATTATAGAAATTGCAGTCCTGATATGCCTGTAAATCTAGCTTGAGAAGGCTGTAATAAACAGAAGTCATACCGGAACAAAGATAGAATAAATTTTGTGTTCAGGTGAGTATATGGTACAAAAACAGCCATTGTAGTTCGCCAATCACAGTTTACAATGTGGTTGCTATGTATGAAATAGAGTAAAAGTATCTGCATGCAGAGAGAAAGTCCGGCTTAAACTGTATTATTAATTACTATGCTTAATGTCAGGCAGGTGGTACTTAGAGAACAAACCCTAACTAAACACACTATGGCTTATTATGTATTTTAATCCAACCTTTGTTTAGGAAATGTACAGCTTTTTTCTCAAAGATAAAACTGTCCTGTTGTTCCTGTCAGTTTTGCTGTAACCCCTTTCCAAGCCGTGCTGGGAAGGCTACTCAAAAAGTAGAGATGCTATCATCTATTTGTCCATCCATCCATCCACCCATCCACCCACCCACCCATCCATCCATCC
>JANHGC010033919.1:0-10249 GCA_027560395.1 Boaedon fuliginosus | reverse complement strand
AGAAAAAGGAATAAGAGAGGAAGGAAGTGTGGAAGGGAGGGAGGGAGAGGGGAAAGAAGAAGGGAGGGAGGAAAGAAGGAAGAGTGGTGGAGAGGAAGGAAGGAAGGGTAGAAGGAAGAGTGTTAGTGATTACTAACTAGTTACAACTGTGAATGATGGAATAATCTCAGTTTAAGTCCAAGACTTTAAGTTATGGTGGTCCAAGTAACAACCCTAACCAAGGAAGATGGAGTAGAATGGTTATAGGGTGGGGGGTGCTTGCAACCTTGTGTTTACATAACACATGGAGGGGGGGGGATGCATCCCATTCTTCCAACTATTTGAGACCAAAAAGTTAAAGGCAAGTGAAATAGCATTTGGAATAACTGGAAAAGTTGGCACCCGTGTATGAAACCGTGCAGGAGGTGGGCTAATGGGGCAGAAAAATTCAAAATCCATAAAAGCAAAGAAATCTTATTCCAAGAACTTGAAAGACAAATGTATGCCTGGGCATTACTGGATGGACCGCAGCAAAATCAAATTGAATTTATGCTCTGCAGGCCAAACTGGAGACACTCTCTTCGGTCAATAAAAGCAGGGCTGTCTGCTGTCTGTGGCTCAAAACAGGAGCTCCTTTCTTGCAAAAGGGCCATTTAAACCAAGGAAACAGAATCTGCAGACCAACCAGAGGCAGCCTGAATAATATTCCAAATGTTCGTGGAAGCAAAGAACAGATTTCACAGAGGTTGGCTCAACGGAGCCGCTAAAGACCGGCTGGATTGAAATTCGTTGTCCTGTTAACGCAAAACAAAACGAGTCTAAAATGCAAAAGAGCCCCAGGTAATTTAAGTCGGTGAAGAAGGAGGCAGAAAGCAAAGGAAGAGAGAGACCGGAGAACATCGGCCCAACTGGGCCCCAGGTTGCAGAAAGAACAAGAACAGGCAAAGCATTACACACACAATATCTGCAAATGCAAAAAAAAAAAAAAAGAAGGAAGGAAGGAAGATAGGAACAGAGCAGAATGAAAAAGACGAGTATTGTACTTAGGAAAACTTTTATACCTGGGTGGTGCAATAAGAGACCAAGAAGGCAGAGAGAAAAAAGAGAAAAAGGAGGAGGCTGCAAACACACAGAAGAACTGCACAAAATTATCCTTCAGTTGAGGAAGGGCTTAATCAACCAACTAAAGCCAGATATTCTCACAAATCCCACAAAATGCAGCTGACCAAAACGGCTTAAAATCTTGTAGGATTAGGACGCTGAAATAAAAACACAGCTGGGGACAGAGAACTTGAAAAGACCAAGGTTTATATCCCAATTGCCCAAAACAACACAAAATATCCCCCCCCCAAGAGCCAAAGAAGGGTCAAACTACAGGCGGCTCTCGACTTACGACCACCCCTGGGCCCGACACTTCCGCCGTTAAGCGAGACATCTGTTAAGGGAGCCTTGGCCCCATTTTGCAATGTTCCTCGGCTGTTAAGTGAATGCCTGCAGTTTGTTAAGGGGGTCCTGCGTCCATCAAGCGAATCTGGCTTCCCCAGCTGGTCAGAAGGTCACAAAAGGGGATCGTGTGACCCGAGGGCTGTCATAAATAAGTTGGCAACCCAGCCGTTCCACTGAGTTGAAGAAAACCAGCCTTTGTGAGCCCACAAAAAAGGAAGGGAAAAGTTGCCAGGATGGGAATGCCCTCACTTGAGCCAAAATATCTGGGGAAACCAGGCTAAGGCAGGTCATAAAACATCCATTTTCTTTAAGAAGCGTTGGGGAATGATATATATCTATATATATTTAGCAATTTAATGAGCCGCTTGCCCGCGTTTTCTCAAAGGCAACCGCCGCAAGTGAACCTCCCTTTCCAAATTATGACTCTCGTATCCAGTTATTTTTTCTGGCGTGCAAAAGTTTTTCAACTATCCTTCCCTCTGAATTTTTTTCCCCTGTGCCCACAAGGATGCTAATAAAGATTTAAATAACGCACAACATTTGGGCCTGGTTCCCTCTTTCTCGTAGTCTCTTATTCTATTCCCTTTGGTTTCGTAGGAAGAGGATTGAGCCTTAAAAATGCTTAAATGTGATGTCTGAAGCGTTTCGAGAGTAGCTTTAGAGTTGGATAACTTTCTCATTGCCGTTGCAGCTTTGAACGTTCACTGAATGAACCGTTGCAAGCCAAGGACTTGCAGGGAACAAGGGTTTTTGTAAACTAAATGTCAGCGTTCGAAGGAAACTTTCCCATCAACATGACTACTCAGAGACAAAGCCTATCCGGGGATAACTTTTATTGGTGAAATCATGTTGGCACATCCAAAGCAATTCCAAAACTAATATTACCATAATCTTTCCCCCCAAAAGATTCTTAAACCCAACCCCCCTGTCCGCACATTGTAAATCACATTGTCCAATTACGTTCCTTCACTTGGCGCCCAGCTTCGCCAGCTGCAGTAACCAACGACCTTGACTTCGGTCAACTATTTGTTTTGACTAACTCTCTAATCACTAATGCAAACTCCCCTCTAATCCCCTGTCATAATGGCAGTTTAGAAGTAACAGGAAAATGGCTACACTAGGGCTATATAATACTGCTAATACTGATACTAAATCTCCTTCAACAAACACGTTCAAACGAGGCTTTGAGAATCCATTCGTGACCTTCATTGAGGACACACTGTATTATTCTCGCAAGGGGAGCTACCTAGTTTCGCGTCTCTGACCTAGAAGACGACAACCCACCCTCTGGGAACACACAACGGAGTGTCGAGCAGGAGAACACAACCCCACGGAGACGCCTGCAGGAATCCACAGCTGGGACTCGAGGGCCATAACTGTGCTGGAAGGTCAACCACCAGCGGGAGAATTTGGCCTGCCTGGTTACCTCAAATGAACTCGCCCATAAATAGTCTATTCTTGGCTGGGAAGTTAACGTCCCTATTCCAGATTCGGCGTGGCTCCCATCCCTATTTGTCCCGAGGTTGCAATTGCAGCTCCGTGGAAGCCAATGCGTTGCGCGCTCTAATAAACCCAGGAGAAGTTAAACCCAGCCTGGTTATCGCAATGCGTAAATGAGAGCTAATGCTAAGAAAAAGGATCACTGTCATTTTTTCCCACCATCTGTGAGATGCTGGTGCTTCTTCTATACTGTTGGTCTTTGGAAACATCTGATCTTTCCCAGCAAGTTAGGAGAAATAAAATAAAATAAAATTCACGCAGATCCGGCCCACCTAGTCACCAGCAGAGACACCCATGAGCAAATCTAGAACTTGAGCTGCAACTTGTAGGATTCTCCTGCTTTTGGGAAGGCTGCTAAAAACTCTTCTGGGATCTTGAATGAAAAAGCGCATGAAATTCTGCAGAGCTCCTGGAGAAGGCGAGGCCCTTCTGCAACCCCAGCTCCTCCTTCCAAGGGTTCATTTTGCTCCTTGCCTGAAAACAGATGCGGGTTGATCTCTCCACCTGATACTGGCTTGAGAAACAGCGTGGGGGATCCCCGAGGGAGATCTTCTAATATAAGACCCTTTCATAAAAAGGATCTGGCGTCCTCGCTTCCTGTGCGGTGAGCGGAGGCGCAGGGGGTACCTAATCTCGAAACCATCTTAAAATGGGCTGTTGTTTTTCCTCCCCCTGGTCTCTTCTGCAGCAGCCTCCAACTTCGCGGAGGAGAAGAACTCGGAAAGCAAAACAAACAGCACGCAGCTACTACGCCCTTGAGGAAAGGTTGGCGCCCAGTTTCACGGGGGGATGTAGTTCTGCTGCGAGCTGATTCCGCTCCCCGTGGAGGTTTCGGCTGCATTGGGCCAAACTTCAAGCCAAGGGCAAGAAGGGACAAGGCTGAATATTTTATGCCCGTGTGCAGCCGCAACTAGATGCAGAAATTCTCCCCTGGTTTCCTCCTCCTCCTCCTGCAGAAACCTAGGAAACAATCTGCTCCATCCAATAGAGCCACCTTGGTCCTGTCCGGACGATATGCGGTTATCTGGGTCCCGGCAGGAATCAGTGGGTCGTGTGAACCTCTTAATGGGCTCAACTAATCCTGGTAACGTTGATTTTAGGTTCTAAATGAAACTCAAGGCTGTTTGGGGAGAACATTCTTCTCGGCTGCCTGTTAACTGTTTAGCAAGGATTTGTTTGGGGTCCTTCCTGTTTCTGGACCTTATCACCTATCACTGATGTGATATTGTTACCTAGTTGGGTAATGAAATGTCTGCAAGAAAACAACCAAGTTCAGGCAGCACCACAGTTGTTCTCCTCCTCCTCCTTCAGGGCACTGGGTTGTCTGAAGGGGGACATCACGGCAGGACCAAGCTAATCTCTGCTCCATGGGCGTTAATCTCTCCCTGAATAAACGATTCTCGGACAGCGTCAAGCCCAGGACTTGATTAACAGATGAACGGAATTGGAAGGGGTCTTGTAGGTCATCTAGTCCAACCCCCTGCCCAAGCAGGAGCCTCTACCTAGGATCGAACCCACAGCCCCCTGATTGAGAGGCGAGAGCTCCACTTCTAGGCCACCAGTCTGACGTTAACGTTCGCACCGAACAGCGAGACTGTGCAAAGCCTTTGGGAATTCCTTTGCCAAGCACACCCCTCGTGTGCAGAGAGCAAAAACAGCTGCCTCCTCTGGAAGCCCCACTTCCACTGGGGAACGAAGCCAAGGGTTCGCGCATGGCCCAGCATGCCGGAGACACCTTCGGGAGCGGTGGCCCTGGCTTTGTGGAAGACACGGCACTACGTGACGTTGCCCTTAAATGGAGACCTCGGGTGAAGCGCCTCTTTTAAGGGCCTTGTGCGCTGTGACTAACCTCCGTGTGCCAGAAAACCCTGGAGAACACACAATCAAAGGGTGGGGGTTGTGAAGTTTAGCTCTCTTGCAGCTCCCAAGAGATGGAAATACTTCTGTTGAACACCGGGGAAAATCAGGAAATCCAGGTGGATCAAAGGAAACGCGCAAAAGAACATATAGCAATATCCCTTAGACTTATATACCGCTTCACAGAGGGTCCTCATTTTACCCACCACGGAAGGAGGGAAGGCTGAGTCAACCTTGAGCCTGGTGAGATTCGAACTGCAGGCAGTCGGCAGAAGTGGCCTGCAGTGCCGCACTCTAACCACTGCGCCACCACGGCTGATATGAAGAACGAAGATAGGACTGGCGTATGTCTAGGGGTGATATGATAGCAGCCTTCTGATATTTGGGGGGGGGGGGCTTTGCACTTTTGGACAGTCACGTGTCTGAAATGGTAGAGGGCCTCCTGCTTGAGCAGGGGGTTGGACTAGATGACCTCCAAGGACCCTTCCAGCTCTGTTATTCTGTTCTGTTCTGAATATAATGGTTTATGGCAAGCTTAAGCTCTCTAGAAGAGTCTCAACTACGAATGGTCAAAATGAACTGGCAGTCGATAAGAGTCAACAGAATTCAAGGTGGGCTGGATTTTTGTGGGCACGAAGGGACTCATGACATGTTTGACCCCCCCTCCTCCTTCGGGCTCAGCCTGCTCCTTTTCTACATCTTTTAGATGTCCCTACATCTTCTTTTAGATGTTCCTACATCTTCTTTTAGATGTTCCTACATCTCCTTTTAGAATATTTTAGAACTTTTAGAACATTTAAGAACTTCTGGGGCATCTTCTTAGCTTCTGGGAGACCGGCAAACTGGGGTTTCCCACCGGCCTCAAATGCAGAAGCTGCTCCAAATGACCTTGGTCAGGAATTCCCAAGGCTTCTGCTTCCTGAGCAACTGCGAACGTGCTCCATTGCATTAAAGTGAATTCTTTGCATGTTACTCTCTTTATCTCTGCTCGGCATTTCAGCTGAAATGGATGGAATTCTTCTGCCCAGAGACTGAAAATGTCTGTCTGCTACCTGGAAATGTGCTCAATGGGATTTCTAACATGTCAGCAAGACAGCTAGGAGCTCAATAAAAGAGGCGGAGCCTCATTTCCTAATAGGGGAGTTCTTAAAAGGATGGAGCTCTCGCGTCCCTCCAGCCCTTAACCCAACTCTTTAATTACGGCTAGTCCTCGACTTATGACCCTCCCCCCCCAATTGGGACCAGAATTTCTGTTGCTGAGCAAGGCAGTCTTTAAGCGAGTCACTGCCAATTTTACCACCTTTTTGTTTTTTGCCATGGTTGAGAAGTGAATCACGGCAGTCGTTACGTGAGTCATGCCATCGTTAAGCGGATCTGGGTCTCCTCATTGACTTTGCTGGTCGAAAGCTGGCTGGGAAGGTAACAAACTGTTTTTTTAAAAAAATAAATTTCTATTAATTATCCGCATCTTAGCTTTCTTCGATGCCACCCAATGTCTCTTGTCACGAGATGGGCAGCTATGCAAGTGGATGAGAAATAACTACTTTGGGCTTTTATCTTGCCCTTTGCAAACCAACCCAAATCCAAACATTGAATCCTTTGTGAAGAGGGGGAGCTGCAAAGCCGGCAGTCCACCTTTCTTCCCTGTACTTAATAGCCCCTACCACCAGCTGTGCCAAGTTGTCAGCATTTTTGCACTTCTGTGCTTTTCTCAGCAGTTGCAATCATCCTATCACAATGCCAGCAAATAACAATAAGAGAGTTGGAAGGGACCTTAGAGGACTTCTAGTCCAACCCCCTCCTCAAGGAGGAAACCCTATAACATTTCAGACAAATGCTTATCCAGTCTCTTCTTAAAAACTCCCCACAACTTCTGCAGTCAAGTTGTTCCCCTGGTTAATTGTTCCTAAACTGCTAGGAAATTCCTCCTTGAGTTCCAGGTGGCTTCTCTCCTTGATTAGTTTCCATCCATTGTTTCTGTAAACAACCACCTTAATTTTAACTGAATAGCAGAATAGCAGAGTTGGAAGGGACCTCGGAGGTCTTCTAGTCCAACCCCCTGCCCAAACAGGAGACCCTAGACCATTTCAGGCAAGTGGTTGTCGACTCTCTTCTTAGCTGTAACCGTGATTCTGCGTTGAGGCTGGACTGTGATGGGGTCCATTCTAAAGTCACGGGGAGGTGAAGGTTGGGGAAGGGGTTGCCTAGCAGCTGGGGGCTGGCCCGCCTCGGGGGTCCCTGCCAATGGGAAAAAAGGGCCCGCGAAATGTTCTGCAGAGCTGGACTGCTGTCCGGAAAACACCGCCTTTGTTCCACTTTCCAACAAGCAGCGGGGGAGCCCGGAACAGCAACCATTCAACTCTGAAAACTGCATCCGTGCCATGGCGCTCGTCCAGGGCTCTCATTCATTGGCACACAACCCTCGCCTCTGCACCTTCTTCTGTCCAAGCCCTCGGAGGACCCGAGCATTTGCCGACCGGGTTTAAAAAACAAAGCAAAAGCAAAGAGGACACCGTAGACCCCAAGTGCGAAACGAAAAGGAGACCGTGCGGAAAATAATAACGGCAAGAGTAACAATAGTAAAACGATAGCTCTGTTTCTAGGTCAAGACCAACACGGAGAGTTTGGGGTTTGCAGCAAGAGGGACGCATCTGGCTGAGCCCAGAGCCGTCAAACTGAGAGCTGCTTCCCATCCCCTGGCAGACGACTGGAGAGGGTCAAATGCTCCTCCAATCCAAACACCCCCCCCCAAAAAAAATTGCATCCCGGATGTTTGCATTTCAAGCTGTCAGCGCGCCTCGATTTTGAGCTGCCTTTGCAAAGACCTTGATGAAGAGTCCTATCTGGATAAGGGCACTTCCAAAATCCAATGTACGGGAGATTTTAGCCTCGAAGTCAGCATAGCTGGAAGGACAGGTACAAGATTTGGGATTGGCTAGTCTAGAGAAAAGAAGGACTAGAGGGGACAGGATAGGGGTATTACAGTATTTGAGGGGCTGCCCCAAAGAAGAGGGTGTCAAGCTATTCTCCAAAGCATCTGAAGGCAGGACAAGAAGCAACGGATGGGAACTAATCCAGGAAAGAAGCAACCTAGAACTAAATTTCTTGACAGTTAGAACAATTAACCAGTGGAACAGCTTGCCACCAGAAGTTGTGGGTGCTTCATCAATGGAGGTTTTTAACGAGACACCACCTGTCTGGAATGGTCTAGGGTCTCCTGCTTGAGCAGGGGGTTGGACTAGAAGACCTCCAAGGTCCCTTCCAGCTCTATTCTGATTGATTGGCTTTCCTGGGAAAACAATAAGAGACCCGCAAACGGTTTGCAACTCCCCTCCCGCCCCCAGATTCGAAATAAGCATTTACTCTACCTGGTACACTGCTCTGGAGATGCACCATGGTTTAAGCATCAGTCGTACAACCTGGAGGTGCCTGAACCGGTCCGCGCCCAGGACTCGCGAAGTCAGGTTCCAGGCCACGGAATGCCAACTCAGGAGGAGATCTTCAAACCTAAATGGCACAGCTGCCATGCCAGCTCACAAAGCAGGGGGAAAAAAACCTGGCCCTGGTCCTCTCGGTGGTTTGCTAAGTTTTCAGGCTTCTATCGGACAAAGTTAAAAACGTCCGCGTGGTTTTTTTATTTTTTCATGAAAGGAAAAAGAAGAAAAAACCCTGAATCAACCCCAGATTTCGTGGGTGATGGCCATTCTCGCAGAGGACCGCGTCTCTCCACGTCCTCGGCTGCTGCTTGTCCCCTGGATGCCAAAATCCTCTGCTTTTGCTACAAAAGGAATGTCTTATCTTTTAAAAAGCCAGCCTCCCCCCACATACATGTTGCTGCTTTCTGCACAGTTCCACGCCAGCCGGGGAACTAAAGTTACCCGTTGAAATCTGGATTCCTTGCTTAGCCTCCCAAATGCCAGGATTCTGTCCAGCGAGGATGGAAAACAAGGCTCCTTTTTTTGGTCCGACGGACTCCCTGACTGCCAACATTCTCTAAGGCATTCCGTTTCCCTCTTTAACTCTTGAAGATGCAAAGTGGAGCGGCTGAAAAACGGCCCTCCTTGTTCTTCTATCTGTCTAGATATCTATATATTTTAAATCACCCGTTCGGATACGAGCCACGAAAGAGGGACTCTCCCCCAATGGGGTCCCACATTCCAAAACGACAGAGGAGAGATCTGCAGAGAGGGAGGAAGAAAAGCCACAAATTTACACCCCTGCTGGAAAGGGAGAAAGTTTTGCGTGTTTCCAGGCAGCTCATCCTTAGACTCTTGGGATAAAAGGACGTCCGGGTGCCAGTTCAAACTGAAACTCCAACAAACTGGATGTGGAGAGGTCAATCAATCAGAATAAAGCTTGTATGTGCTTGTATTCACCCTTAACAGAATAATCGAGTTGGAAGGGACCTTGGAGGTCTTCTAGTCCAACCCCCTGCTCAAGCAGGAGACCCTAGGACATTCCAGACAAGTGACTGTCCCGTTTCTTCTTGAAAACCTCCAGTGATAAAGCAAGGAAAACCACTGGCTCTGTCTCTTGCCGGTTAAATCTGGAACACTGTCAGCCCTAGCAAGCACCACAGGCCTCAGGACATCTCCAGAAATGGAGCTCCTGCCTTAAGTCCTTGACGTGGTAACACCTCGGTCCCCCCCGAGAAGGCAGGGGCATGACTTCACAAGAGACAATCCCCTTTCCTGCCTCCCGCCATCAACCAGGGCGTCCCTTCATTCATGCTGGTTTTGCAAAAGCAGCGTGTTGCATTCAGCTCAGCTCACGTGGACGTGTCCGGCAGACAGATCTTGGTTTAATCATGGTGTGTTGTGTTCTTTATTTGCGCGGCTCAACAATCCCATGTTCCTTTTCAAAGATCTAAACCATTAGCCTTTGATCTTCTCCTTTTTAAAAAAATAATAAGTAGCGACGGTATGATTGTGTTATATTGGGAATTAATATATGAGTGTTCGGCTCCTAAGACAACTTCATGGTGTTTTGATCTTGTTCTTTGAGAAATGGGAGGCCGGCCTTCTCTTATCTCGGCAATTGAATTCTATCTTGTTCATGAGAGATTTTCCTTTCATCACAGAAGGCCTGGTGAGATCACAGCAACCTTGTGTAGAGACACCCACTGGCTGGCCAGAGCCTTCTGCAACAGGGCTCTCCAACCTTGGCAACTTTTAAGACTTGTGGACTTCAGCTCCAGAGTTCCTCAGCCAGCGAAGCTTCAACTCTTCAATTCTGGGAGTTGAAGTCCACAAATCTTAAAAGTTGCCAAGTTTGGAGAGCCATGTTCTACAAAACTCACAACCATGGCCTGCTCTGTGGGTCACAGAGCACCCCATAACGTTTGCCTCTTTCATTGCAATGCGGTTACTCTTCCACTTACAGTCATTGATTTAGTGACTGCTTGAAGTGATGACAGCACCGGAAAAAGTGACATTTTGTGGCCATTTTTCACCCTTACAGCCATGGC
>JANHGC010033748.1:0-10254 GCA_027560395.1 Boaedon fuliginosus | reverse complement strand
TATGTTCGCCGCCTCGAGTTCCCCCGCAAGGGGTGAAGAGAGGCGGGGTATAAATTTAATAAATAAAATAAAATAAATAAAATAAAACAAGGAGCGTGTGTGTGTGTGTGCACTGGTTAAGCGGGCATGAGAAACATTATTCTGCTCTTTTTTCACGCCCGCTTAACAGCACCCCTCCCAGCTCCTTGTTTTGTTTCACCTCAAGACAACAACAAGCTGCAGAACAAACTTGCAAAGACCGTCAGATGCCTTTGGGAGACGCCGTCGTGCTTGCTGGATGTGGGGACACCTCCCCGCTTGAGCCGCAGTCCCAGAGCGCCCTCCCAAAGTGGCGGGGGCACCGGGGCGGCTCCCAGCTCAGCCGTGGCCGCGGAGGGAGAGCGAGCTCGGTTCAGGTCCCTGATGGGCCCTGGGAGACAGCTGAGGAGGCCAGTCGGCGGGCATTAGGGTCACCCCTTTGCAGGCCCGAAAATCATCTGGCTGGCGGAGTGGGAGGTCACATGTGTGCATGCGCACGGAGTAGGGGTGCAGTGGTACGTGGCCATGTGCACACATATACGCACACACATTTTTGGCACTCAACGTCCAAAAGGTTCGCCGCCACTAATCTATACCATTTTTATAAAAACAAAGAAAAACAGCAACAACCTCCAACCATAATTTAAAAATCCTCAATCAACATAACCATTGTTACTAGTTCCATTCCAATTAGTATATTTTAATTTTATCAAATATACTCTTTATCCTATATTCTTCTCATATCATTATATCTCAAACATTATTAAAATAAAACATCAATACTATTGTAATTTCATCATCATTTCCAAAATAATAAGTATTTCAATCTACTAATTTTATTTTCCAACTTTCATCTTAATATTCCCAACCTCTATTTTTCCCCACTTTATTTTTATTTTACATCCTTAACCCCTCTCCCAATTCATATATATATTCATATTTCTCTAATCAACTTTCTCTTTAAACAATTTCATAATTCATTTACTCATCTCGTATCTTTATAAAATCATCAACTTTATCCTTTCTTTCCTTCTCATTTTATCCTCAATATAAAGTAATACTTCCAACAATTCAATTTTATCACATGTTTAAACAATTTCCTAGGTTAATTTCATTATTTATTCATCATTCCAAGAACGTTAGCAGTTTCAAATATCCATTGACTGTTTCCAAATCAAAACCCCCTTGATCTACCAGTTAAAGATATTCTAGTCAATTTAGCCACTGTCTCTGAACTCAGTTCGTAGTATCTCCAGCCATTTCCTTGCCCATCGCTCTTGTTTCTCCTTTATAGTCACCACCTGTCTTTCTTTCTTGGAGACATCCCTTTTAGTTTCTTTTCTCTGTTCGAGCTGCAACGCCATTCCTCTGACCTTCCGCACAGATTAACAGATTAACATTTTCAAAACTATTAAAGTTCATCTTTTTATACACTGAAAGCATGAGAGACTATTCCAAATTGGCAAAAACTCTTTAAAAAAAAACATATCTGCCTTATTTTTGTGATTGACATTATGGGAGGCATTTAGAGTATATTTTACATTGTCTCTCATTTATATTTTTTTAAAAAATCTCATCTGATCAGAATACTTGAAAATATTTTTTTCAGGATGGTTACAAAAATGTATAATCAACATTCAGTAAAAAGTTACGGTATTTTTCAGAGTATAAGATGCACTCCCCGCCCCAAAAGAAGCTGAAAATGAGGGTACGTCTTATACTTTGAATGTAGCCCCGCCCACCCGCCATTTTTGCCCTCAGCACGCCCCTATTCCAGGCTGCAGAGCACATTGTAGCCTCCGTGCCTGTTCCTTCTATTTTTAGCAAGGGATCTGCCTCTGCACAACAGCTGATTGGGGGTATCAGCTGCTGAAACTGGCTTCAGCAAAGGGAAACAAAAATCTGAGGCAGATTTCCCTCCCCCTGTATCTCCTGTGCTGAAGCCAGTTTCAGTTTCACTTTCAGCATAGACTGATTCAGCACTAGCAGCCCCAATCAGCTATTGTGAAAACAAGCGGGGGGGGGGGAGGATCTGCCCCTGCCTCCGAGATTTTTTTTTCTTTGTCTCCTGTTCTGAAGCCTGTTTCAGTTTTAGTTTCAGCCTGATTTAGCACCAAAGACAAATTGCTGGGAGGCAAATGAAGATTCCCACCCCCGTTTTCCTCCCCAAACACTTATACTTTGGAGAGTCTTATACTCCGAAAAATACAGTAAGACCATGTGACACTAAGTGGAGAGCCAGTTTGTTGTAAAGGTTAAGGCCATGAAAAATCCCTCTTCCTCCCCGCCCCCTTTGAATACCATATTTGTTTGAGTACCATATAGAGCCTAACTTGTAGATATTAAGTGTTTTAATTAGCTGATTACCCAGCCTTGCTCGAGCTGTTTTTTTAAGGAAGTATATTTGTGTCACAGCATTTGCAGGACTTCTTAAGCCCCTGGTGCCCCCTCTCGCATCTCTGCTCCAGAAAGGCCATCTCTGAGGAAAGGCAGCTGGGGCTTGACAGGGGCACTGGGCTGCAGTCGTTTGCGGGTGTTCTTAAGCCCCCGCGCCCCCTCCAACACTTGGCAGAGTGGCCTGCTCCGTGTGTCTTGGGCCTGTCGCCGCTGGGGCAAATCTGGAATTTATGTGTATAAAACATGGCACCTCTGAGGTTTGAATATGGTGCCTCAGTCAGTTTGAAAACTGCGCACACTCAGTAGAGAGAGGCAAAACAGCACATGCTCAGTAGAGAGTTGCTGCTTGTCCCTTACATAAAAGGCACCATAGATAAAATCAGCAAAATTCTCCATAACCACAATCAAGACAGCCTTCTGCACTGACCAAAAAATAGCCAACATTTTAAGAAGTCCCAAAAACAGGATCCAGCTAGAAAACCAAGGAGTCTTTGAAATACCATGCAAAGTTTGCCCAGCCACATACATTGGACAAACTAATAGGAAAATAAATGCACGTATCGCAGAACACAAGAACACAGTCAGAAAAGAAGAAAAAAACCTCTCTTTTCCAGCACCTTGAAGCAACAGGACATGAAATTGATTTTGAAGGAACCAAATTAATTTCCAAAACTGAACATTTCAACAAGAGAATAATTATGGAAGCCATTGAAATAGAGAAACACCCTCATAACATGAATAAACGTGATGATACCTCCCGCCTACCAGACATCTAGAAACTAGCCTTAATCAACAAATGAGTCTCAGCCACGAAAATTGATCCGGACCTAGGATAACATACGAGGCCACCACCAATCAACCACACCAGATTCAAACCCAAACCCATCCCACAGATGAAATGTAACCACCATCCAGAAACCAGATCACAGCCACATCACCAGCTGCTGCACCTCCCTCCAATCCTCGCACAAAGCAAACCGACACACGCCATGAATACATGTCAAGACCTCAAACTCAGAGCCAAACTAAAGCTCGGGATGTTACAACAAAGCCATCTGGTCAGGACATTACATCACAGAACTTAGGATGTTACAACACTAAAGCTCAGGATGTTACAACACACCCAACTACTTAGGATGTTGCAACACAGGACTCAGGATGTTATAACACCAGAGCTCAGGATGTTACCACACAGCCCATTACCCAGGTCGTTACAGCACGGAAGACTAATTGGCACATAGCCAGCACCTCAGCCACACAGGATGTTACAAAACGGCTGACTAATCTACAGACATCAACTCCATCAACCAATCAGGATATAGCAAACGACACAGCCAACCAACCGACTTACAGCAACAAAGCCAGCATACCACACCTCCTGTCCAGTATTTATAGAGAAAAGGCAGCTCTGATCGCGCTTTGCTCCCAAAGGCACATTTAGTATGTGTGTGTATAAATAAAGAGGTGGGGTGGGGTTGTGTGTTTGTATGTGCTCTATACCAACTTTCAGTCCTGCACCAATCTAGTTCAAATGTGGCAGATAGGTAGCAAAGCATAGTAAGATCAGCACTGTCGGGTCTCCAAAGGATAGGGGGCCTTTTTGCCCCCTTTTTTGGGATGCAAAGAGGACACTCTTAACAAACAGCAACTCTCTACTGAGCATGTGCAGTTTTGCCTAACTTAAGACTAACGTACTAACTTAACAATTGCAGTGATTCACTTAACTGTGGCAATAAAAGTTGTCAAACTCACTTAAGAATTGTCTTGCTTAGCAACAGAAATTTTGCTCTCAATTGTGGTTGTAAGTCGAAGACTACCTCTATACTTTTAAAAACCTATTAAATAAAAACTAGATTATAATGAAAACCCCCATATTAAACGAACCTAGGAAAAAAGACAACTCTATAGAAAATTGGGAAGTAACTCCCCCATCTAAACTTTTAAAGATCTTAAATTATTTAAATGGCACCCTCGTAGGAATTGGTCTCAAAATACACATCACTCTTGATCTGAAATTTATCATGACTGTATTATTTTTTCTCCACAAACTTGAGGGTATTGGAGGCCATTTCTTAACCTCTTTCTTCACCTAGGTAATACATTTTGAAATGATCTTAACCACTAAACTAATTATTTTCCTGTGTAATAGCTTGTGGATGATATACAAAGCCCAGCTTTGACTGTAATATTTGAAACCTTGTACAATATAAATTATTGCAGGAAAATACCTCTTGTAATTTTCTTATCAGTGCAATTTTTATAGGGCATATAGTGGGCAATTTCTCTGATGTGAAGGTTTGCTCTTTTTTCAGTTATACTGCTTGGTTAAGACTTAGCTAATTTTCTAATGTTTATTCTGCCTCACTGCTTTTTTGTGTGTCACATCTGTTTATGTCATATTTATATGGAGATTATCACAATGATGTGGGCATTAAATTTGCTGCAAAAATTTCTGCAAACATTTTTCCTTGATACTACATAATGAAACTTGAATTGCACACATTGGTGATTTTCAGCGTTGTAATTTAATTATCTGTCATACATACGAACCCACAGCTTTTTAGATATTCCATTACTATATTAAAAGTTTTCAATATCTTTTTTAAAAATAAAAACGATAGGTTGAGTTGCCATGTCAAAATATTTACAAGTAATTTAAAGAAACTAATTTCTAATTTAATTTGGTTGCATATAATATGTGAATTACATTGAGCACAATTATGGAATATTACTGATGGAATGACTTCTGGATGATGTTTCAGCATACGTAATCTCATATCACTAGTTGTGCTAGTAGCTTCTTCAGAGAAACTCCCATATTGAACTGAGCAAAAAAATTATATCTTTATGTCCATACAGTTTATGTTCATCCTAGTGGAATGCCCAGAATGTTCACTGTCACAGAGGACAGTTGACTGCTTTCTTCTGTAATTAAATTATTTAGATATTAGAATGGAAAGTTTTTTGAGAAACAACTTGAAAGTATAGAAATATATCACCACATGAGTTCTGTGAATGTGTTTGTAGGAATAGTGAATATTGAAGCAACAATAGAATATTAAAACAAATAAGAAAATAATAACAGTGGCTTATTAGAGCAGGAGGCCATTAGATAGTTTGCAGTACAGGAAACCATATGTTTTGGAAGAACCAAATGTAGAAACATATAGAAATAAAAGGAGATTTGTAAAAGGACAATCTCTCTTAGATATAGGATCATATGGACAGATATTAAAAGGATTTGAAGATAGACATTATACAATTAAAGGGATAGAAGTAATCTAAATGGGTTTATATTTAACAACCAGAAGGTATTGCAATGACAATGCCAAAGATAGGGAATATAAGATAAGAACGTACGTAAGTACAATTGTAGATATTGTTTGATTGAAATAATTTTCAAAAATGTTTTTATTCTTTTTTAAAAAAATGAATATGTAATGAATATTATTTGAATTTATATACTCAGGACAACACATAGTAATTTTGATCCATTACAAAAAGAGTTATGTGAGTAAACACAGTTGGGTAATGTTTGTTCTAGGCTGTTTCAGTATAATTTTAAACCTATCACAGTCATCATTAATTGAATTTCTAATCAGAGTAGTATAATATATGCTTTGTATCCACAAGTTACCAGTTTTAGTTATTTGAAGGGTCTGCAGTAGAAAGAATTACTGCTTTCCCCCCAAAAATAAGACCGGGTTTTATTTTCTTTTGACCCTCCCAAAAATGGCTAGGGCTTCTTTCCGGCGAAGTCTTTTTTTTTATTTTAGGAGATGGCAAGCACGGTCATCTCATGGCTGTCAGCAGTGAGCACGGTCACCTCATGGCGTGAGCCTATCAGTTGGCTTCTAGCGCCAGAAAAAGCGGAGAAGAAAAGCAGCCGGGCTGCTTTTGCCTTTCATTGGGGCGTGTGGAGCGAGATGGAGCTCCTCTTGCCATCTCTTCTCCCCCCCCTCACTGGGCATGGGAGGGCTTCCTGCCCCTCACTTAGCCATCCGTCCCCTTTATCGATGCAATTTGGGGGTGGCAGGTGAGGAGGGGTGGAGCTGGGGAGAAAGGATATTCCCAACTCCCAGGCAGACTGGCTTCTTCTCAGTAGCTCTTTCTCTGCCTTTCAGCATTGGATGTCAAAGAAGAGGATTTTATGGGCAGAAAAGCTTGCCCCACCCACCACCACCCAGGTGCTCTCGCTTCCTCCAAGGTTCTTTGCCTACCAGTACCTGATTTCCAGCTTCGTCGCATTTCTCGCCGTTGTGTGCAGAGAAACAAGTTTGTGGGACTACCATAAAAAAAACTTTTCACAAGAATTTGGAATTGATTAATTCAACTTTTTTTTACAGTAGTGTGTGCTGTTTTATATTCAGTTTTGGAAAGATTTTTGAAATATGGCAACTGCTGCACTGTCCAAGAAAAACCTCCGGTGCTGTTGCAAGCATATACTGCACCTTTCTAAACAGAATCTGATACATTAGACAATCCTATTCTGAAATACAATTTTCTAACTCCATATTAACAATGTGCAAAGCTTGTTTACACATAGCATAAGCTGGTTACTGGTAGTTTGTGTGTGGCATTTAGCATTTTTTTCAGTGATACACTGCAAAGGAATATTTTCTTTCAGGCATTTTAAAATGTTATTTGCTACTATTAAAGTTTATTCAAAACTTTTTTTTGAAAAACTTCCTTATACTGCCACATTTCTACATAAGGCCTGGATAAAACCTGAACTATGAATCAGGATATCCTTAATCAAATTTGGCTATGAAATTTGTGGGTGTATGATAGTCGGTATGTCTCATTTTTAGTTCCCCATCTAAAATATAAGGGATATTAAACATAATGTATTTTGTAAGAATAATAATTGCATTATTATAAAAGGAGATGCAGTGGCTCAGGGGCTAAGACACTAAGCTTGTCGATCAGAAAGGTTGGCAGTTCACCGGTTTGAATCCCTAGCACCGTGTAACGGAGTGAGCTCCTGTTACTTGTCCCAGCTTCTGCCAACCTAGGAGTTTGAAAGTATGTAAAAATGCAAGTGGAAAAATAGGGACCACCTTTGGTGGGAAGGTAACAGTATTCCGTGCGCCTTTGGCATTTGACCACATGACCACGGAGACGTCTTCAGACAGCACTGGCTCTTCGGCTTTGAAACGGAGATGAGCACCGCCCCCTAGAGTCGGGAAGGATTAGCACGTATGTGTAAGGGGAACCTTTACCTTTACCTAAGAGAGCTATGTATCAGTTTGAACCCCTTAAATATACCTTTAAAGTGTTTGTCAACTCAAAGACTTTTAGATGGCATATTGTAATCAGCATGGAGGTGTCTGAAAATACTTATCTATTAATGATCAGACTATTAATTTTACTCTGTGTAATAATTGTAAAAGAGTAGTAATATACTAAAATCCATATTTATGAAGCAGCTCAAAATGTTTTTCCTCATTTTCAACTGCAGTTTAAATCAGTTTTAATTTGTAGTCATGTTTTTTTAGTCAGGTTGGCAAATGATAGTTTATGAGGTGGGACAAGGAGTAACAGTTCTTTTATTTTTAATATTATGCAGAATTTTGATGGGAACATAGTTTTGTAGCACTAGAGCCGTGGTGCTGAAAAGCTGAGTTCCGAAAACGGAGAGTACGCGTGCTAAAAAGGACCAAGTGCTGAAGAGCAACTCCCAGCATGCATGCGCACCAGCCACCTGATCTCCACGTGAAGACCAACCGGCCGGTGTGCGCATGCGTGCCGGGTTCCTGTGCTCTTCTGGGTTCCAGTGCTCCTGTGTATACGAAGACCAGCTGACCGGCACGCATGCGCGCGTGAAGACCAACATGCACACGGGAACATGGAAGAGCAACAGGCGATGGCTGGTGTGCCCGGAGAGATGGCTCTGTGTGCTACATCCGGCACACATGGCATAGGTTCGCCATCACAGCACTAGAGGCTACAAAAGCAGAGCGTAGTATAGTAGTTGAATCTTGTATGTGGGCTGTTCTTTGGTTTTTAGATGTCATGTATCCAGAATCAGGGTCAAGACTTCTTAAAAGTCTTTGAACATGGTAAAACCTAGCTCCCTTAAAGGGGGTGGGTGGGAATGGCAGGCACCTTTTACCACCTCTCCTGTGAATCTCAAATTGAATATGTAGGCATTCTTTTATTTGAAAGGCCACATCCAGATTATCTTTCTATGGATTTTGTTACTTCCCATCTGTTCAGCATTCTGAGGCCTCACAATATAAAAAAAAAACCCCACTGATAAACCTTTTAGCATATTTAAACTTTGCATCAGCAGGGAGTAGGAATGGAGCTAAGGAATTATTTAGTTATGTCAATTAAGGCTTTAGTGAATGACAGCAGCACTTCTTATACTGTGTTTCATGGAACAGCAGTTTCCCAACTAATGTGAATCTCACTGATTCTGCAAACAATTTTTGAGTTCATTCAGTACCTAAAATACAATCCATGAATGTAGAAGAAATAGAAATGAATTTCCAAACATTGGATTGAAATGGAAGATTTGAGGATGAAAGTTCACAAACAGCATGAATTTTGAGGGGAAAAAATGTACTGAAGATCTTAGCACTTTTCTTCAAGAGATATTTGTAGAAGTGAATCTCCCATATCAGCTATCAATTAAAATATGAAATATATTGGTGTTTTGAAATTTTGCAATGTTTAAGAAAGAATTTGACTAACAGAATCCAGACTTTGCTTCTTGTGGTTCTTCGACTTCTAGCCAATAAAAGTATTCTTACACAAGTAAGGATATTAGGGGTTTTGCTTTATATTACATTTGGGAATTATGCAGATGATGATTTAGAAGCATGGTAGTGGTCAGAAGCTAGTATTGAGGAATCCTTAAAATATAGACATAGAAGACTCAAATCCATGTCCTACACATTTATAGAATTCACTGGGCAACATTTGGCCAGTCACTTTTTCACATCCCAACTTGTATCATACTTTTATTTCTTGCTTTTATTAGTACTGTAATCAATGCGTTCTAAGTTTATGCAGTAAATTTTCAGAGATGTGAAATTAATGAGTTCATCTATTCCTTTGCTAGAACATTAACGTCTTTGTGAAGCTTCAACATGAAATGGTTAATAAAGCCCAACTGTTCAGAGATTCTAGGGGTTGTATGCTTTTAATGTCTAGTTTCACACATTGTGTTTCTGATTGATGTCACATCCTTTGTTGCAATAAATTATCCTTTGGGATGAGAAAATATTGATGTCACATCAATAAAAATGTAAATCATAAGATAGTTGGGTAGAACTGTTACAGTTAGTTAAACCTTATTGAAGGTAGTCTTTAAATCTTGCATAATTATATCCAAATCATTATCAGGGCAAAGGTGACACAGTGAAATCCAGTTGAATCCAACTCTTTCTTTGATTACACCTAGTTCAGCGAGAGCTATAAACTTTTCAGCTAGAGCTATAAACTTCTAACCTAATAATGTAGATATACTCTGGGAGATTCTAGCATATGGCTACCTTGAACCTTTTCCTCCATTCCGCATCCAGTTTGGGACTGCACAAACTTTTATTTTGTGCCTCTCTGGAATATGTTGACTCCTTCATGGGAAGCAGTGGTGTGATTGGCAAGACCCCCCCCCCCCAAAAAAAAAGTCTTCTCCAGCTGCACAGTCTATCATTTCAAGCTTATAGATAAGATTTTTGGAGGGAAGAAAAAAAGCCCTTGATTCATGCTCATGGGAGAAATGAAATACAGTTGCAAGAAAAAGTATGTGAATCCTTTGGGATTACGTGGAGTTTTGCATGAATTGGTCATAAAATGTGCTCTGATCTTCATCTAAGTCACAACAATAGA
>JANHGC010033671.1:0-10257 GCA_027560395.1 Boaedon fuliginosus | reverse complement strand
AGAGCGCAGGGCATTGGATTCCTGAGCTCCTCACCCATAAACGGGGGGGGGGGTTGACTTTGGGCAACTTGAGCGGAGCTTTTTCAGGAGACTTTGAGCCCCCCATTGAAGACCTTCTGGATCTGAAGGCTGATTTTCGGGTGCCCAGTTCAACCTCCGACAGTCCGGCAGCTCTTTGGGACGTAAGCTGGCGAAGGTGGTCCATCCCCCTCCCCCACCTTTCGTAGAAGAAACAAGGACCAGCGGGGGGGCAGGAACCTCACCTGATGGCCCTGGGCCTCTCCTTCCTGCTCCCCAGGCCTGAGTCGTGAGGCAAAAGCCGCGATCACTTTGCAGTGCGCCTTCCGTCGGATCCTGGCCTGCCGGGAGAGAAAAAGGAGACTGAAGGAGCGACGGGAATATGAAGACTTAATGGACCACCTCCAAAAGGAGGTGAGGGGCAGGAGGGCACTGGCCACCGCAGGGGAGCCCGTCCTGTGCAAGGGCTGGCTGGCAGGCGGCAGAATTGGGGGGGGGCTGAACCCCAGTCATTTTTGTGGGCTAGAATGGCTCATTGAGCCCTGGTGTTGGCCCTGTCCAACAAGACGCAATTCAGTGGTGAGAAAAGTCAGGTTTTACACTTAGGCAAGAAAAACCTAATTAAATTAAATTTATTTCATTTATACCCCCCTTTCTTCCCCCAATAGAGGGAACGCAAGGCAGCTAACAACCATTTAAAACAATAAAATTACAATATCAGATAAAATTATAAAATTGCACCATATAGAATAGGTGGCCCCTGGCTGAACAGGGGTAACTACGAGAGGGTGTCCCAGTGGATCACCGCTTAAGTGTGTGCCAGAGGGGTACTGGAGCTGCCAAAAAACCCTCAATGTGGCCCTAGGATGCATCCACAGAAGGATAGCAGCAAAATCGCGAAAAGGGGCCGTTCTGCTTCACATCGCCCTGGTGAGACCAGGCTTGGGATCCTGCACCCGTTCTGGTTGCCACGATACCAAAAAGATGCTGGGGCTCAGGAAGGAGCGCAGGGAAGAGCAACCAAGAGGACGAGGCTGAGCCGTAGCAGGGTGGCGGGTGTGCCCTCCTGGGTATGTCCGGTCAAGGAGGAGAAGGGCGTTTGCCTCTTCCGGTCTGGGCCTGGCCGGCTGGCAGCCTCAGATCCTGGCTCTCGAGGGAGCGCCAGCAGCCTCCCTTTGCTGGGCTGTTCCTGCTGCAGGCTTTTGTCGCTCTAGTGAAAAGAGAGCAGGAGGAAGCTGAGCGGGCACGAAAGAAAGAAGAGGAAGAAAAGAAGAAGCAGAGAGAGGAGCAGCAGCGGAGAAAGCGGATGCTGGAGGCAGCTTTTGAAGGAGACGTGGAGGAGATGAAGGCCATTCTGAAAGAGGTAAAAAGGAGCTTGTGCCTTCTCCTTCCAGCTCTGCACCCCAATCAGCACCAGGTTGGAAGGGGGAGGCTTTTTCTCCCCCTCCCCTCCTGGGGGAGATGCCCCTTGCTTGGTTTTGTCGTGTTTTCAAGATGTGGGGCCTCTGAGAGACCTTCCAAAGCAATGTTTCACCTTCTCCCCAAACCACTCAACCGGAGACTGAAGCATCTTCAACATCTTGCTAATTGCACATTATAAAATTCCAGACTTTGTCATATATTCTAGCGTAGAGGACCTATTCTGGTTTACGTGAATCTCGCATGACAAAGATGGTTAGGTCAGTCTCTGTCAGCCAAACAAGGTCGGGTACTTGGAATTTGAACACTGTTTTAAATATTAAGAAAGCCTTCTGAGTCTCATCCCTCACGAGTGAGTTTTCTTCATAGGACAACGACCGCCTCCGTGCTCTCCGCTCACTGGCGCCAGGCTCCTCCAGCCACTGGGAGGGGTCCGGCTTGCCATGCTTGCTGGTGCAAAGGGCCCCGGAGTGCTAGGCATTCTTGGTGACGGAGATGGCGAGGCAGTCCTCGCCAAGCAACGGCTTTGGACCTAGTGCATGATGGTGCGGGTCCACAGACACCAGTGAGAACATTAGACGGGGTGCAGCACGCATCAGCCAGGGTCGAGACTCGACCTCGCTTTGCTCCGTCTCACCTTACGTGGTGCAGAGTGGCCAGTCCTCTCTTCTTGGACAAACCCATCCACTTGCTCTTTCAAGGTGGCGGATCTGGACACCAAGAGTGGTGTGGGGACAGATGAGAAGGGGAAGGTAGTGCGGCTCCAGCATCTCCTCAACATGGTGGACTGCACGGATGCCAATGGCAACACCCCCCTCTCTGAAGCCTCTGGAGGGGGCCACCCCGAAGCCATCCGGATGCTGATAGAGAACGGAGGCCATCCCAACAGTCGGGTGAGAAGAGGGCGAGGGGTGTGTGCCCGGAGCGGTTCGGTTGCGGGGGCGATGCCTCTGCCTCCCCTGGTGGTCTGTGATCGCCAGAGAGGGCCCTTGTCTATGGGGTGGTGGGAGGAGAGGCTGCTTTTGGGAAGAGCCTAGAAAAGGGCAAAGGGCATCGGATGTGAGGAACGAAGGAATGGGGACGGTGGGAACTTGGGGGCACCTGCCAGGAGCCTTTAGAACCCAGAGCCAGCGGTTTCCCAAATAAAGTAGAGCCCCCCCCCCCGGCCCCCCCGGGTGTCTCCCATGCTTCCCACAAGGACAAGCGGCATCACAAACAAAGCAGGTCTGTGCTGTGCTGCTGGTTCTGTGCCGTCCTGGCATTTTGGATGCTAACAAGCACGCACGCACGCACACACAGACACTTCCAGGTAAGACCCTGCCTAACTTGACTGGATGATGGTGGGAAGAGATCACCACACTAGGCACAGCAGGCCTTGATACATGTTCCAACATGCCTTCCTTACGGTCCTAAATTAGGTTTCCTCAACGTTCAGCCCCCAATTTATCACGCCCCCAAACTGGAAGGAAGGGAGCCTGTGGGCCAAGGAGGAAGGCCTGCCCTCTTCTAGGAGAAGGCATGAGCTGGAACCTCGCCTAAAAGCAGCCTTCAGCCCAGGGATCCCTTTGACCGACTGAGCGCTGAGCTTCCGTTCTTGGGCAAATCCATTAAGTGGGAAAAGGCTGGCCCAGTCCGGGTGTTCTTAGATGTCTTCCAAGGACTTTCTCGGTCCATTTCAGCTGGACTTTTGGCCTGGTATTTGGGTGAAAACCGCTTGGCTTGTGCAGGGGAGCGCGGCCTCCAATTGGGACCTTTCCTGGCCTTGAATGGGCACCCCCAAAAGTGATTCTCCGGGAGGAGGGGGCGTGTGTGTTGCATTGGCCCAATCCACTGGGTTCCATCCTGTCCCCTGACCTATTGATATACGAGACAATTGGACGAGGAAGTCAAGGATCCCATGTCTTCCCAACGTAGAGAGGCAAGAGACCCTCTTCTTCCCTCTTTTCATCAGCTCTGCCAAGCAAGGCGGGGGTGGGGGTGGGGGGTCGAGCTCGCTCAGAAGGTGGACTGGATGAGGATTAGCAAAGTGAACCCCAATCCAACCCAAGGAGGGCGTTGTTGGAGGGACCCTTGTTCTTTCAGAGCACTTAGGAAAGCTTGGCCAAGGGACTCCTTCAGAAGCGGAAGGAGTTGCCCCTGATCTCTGAGGGATGAAGCGGAGAGACGTTAGCCCCAGTGACAGCCCTGGAGTCAAGCCAGATTGGGAAACCAGACTCCCCCCTAGAGATTTGTCCAATAGACTCTCCTGTTCTCATCACACCCGCTGCCCACCCATCCACCCGCAGGGAGAGCTCTTCGGCAGGGGTGGCCAAACGTGGCCACTTTGTGGAGCTCAGCTCTCAGAATTCCCCAGACGGCATGGCTGGCTGGGCAATTCTGGAAGTTGAAGTCCACAAGTCCTAAAGTTGCCACGTTTGGACACCCCTGCTCTTAGGAGTCAGTTTCATTCTCTCCGGGGTTATCTGACCGGAAAAATAAAATCCAGTCTCCAGACAGGAAGCTTTACTGTTTTTACTGATGCCATTTACAAACAATGCACAAATACACAGAGCTAGGAGGTGAACCCTCCAGTAATCAAAGAACTGCCCCACCCTTCCCAGAGAATAACAGCCATAGGAACTGCAACCGCAACTTGCTCTTGACTCTTACTGACCGCAGACATACAGCCTTTCTCTGGGCCACCTGCCCTCCCTCCGGGGCTCCTGTGGCCGAGTGGAGGCCACCGGGCTGCTCTTCTTCTCTTTCCTCCCATCTTTCCCAGCGTCATGGACTTCTTAGGGGAGCCCAGTCTTCCCATTTGCTGATGTGATTCTTCAATTATTTGTGCCGCGTCTGAGAACTAGATTTCTTCCGTGATCTGTTTTTTGTTTTTCTAGCTAGCTATGGTATTCCCAAGAGCCTTTTAAAGCATAGATTTCAAAAGGGCCAACACTTTTTCTATCCTGCTTCTTGAAACTCCCATTCTTAGAAAACCATGGTCTGAACAATGGCCAGCGAAGATTCTCAGTCATCCTCCAGGTAGAGCTGTCTGGAAGTTGAGGTTTGGCAGCTGGACTTCTTTCCTTGCTGGTTTGAAATGTTTCACTGCTTATTTTCCAAGGAGCTCCTTCAGTTCAGCAGAATCTGAACAATTCTCATATTTCTGTGTGTAGCTTTGCAAGGGGAGGCGTCCCTGGATGCCTTGCAGAAGATTGTGGGACTCCTTGAAGTGCCATCTCTGGGCCCCGGCACGCCCAAGTCGCCCCCTTTAAGAGCATTGCCTGCTATGGCACCTGCATGCTAGATGAAGGGCGGATGATCACCTCTTGGGTGGGGATCTTGGAACCACCTTGGCTGCTGCACCCGTATCCGAGACGAGCCCTATCAGCGTGGAAGGCCGACGCGTGGCCCTGGAAGAGCCTTCTGGTGGCGTATCTCTCGGGATTGGCAGAGGGTGGCTCTGTTTTACAGGAGCTCCGCTCCTTCCTGGGTTGGGGCTGGAGGAGGAACGGGTGAACGGGGAGGAGGGTGGGAGGGGGGTTGTCTTGTGGGCCACCACAGGATTTGGCTCCTTCACCCTTTTAGCAGCCATGTAAATCACTGGGAGAAGTTATGGGTCAGTTCAGGCTGAGGGATCATCAGCATGCAATGATAGCTGGAGATGACGCCACGACCTTATCTCACGCTTGGGAGCTGCGAGAGGCTGGAAAGGGGGAAAAAGCAAACCAGAACTGCATCCTGGCAGGAAGAAGATGAGGGCCTCCCTCCCCTGCTCCGAGAACCGGCTTCCTCTTGGTTCTAGGCAAAGTTTGGCACCCCCTGAATGAGCGAGTGTGTGACCTGCCATCCAGCCCACAGCCAGGAAAGTCTGCCCCACCTCAGCTGGTGTGCCACACGGGGCTGTTCCAGTGCAGGGGGCCTCCGCAAGAGAGGGTTTGCTTTACGTGGGTCCCCTTGGACGATCGTTCAGTCGTTGCCCTGGGGGCAGAATCTGGAGCCCACCTATTCAGCTCTATGGCACAAATTTTGTTGGATGTCAGATTTTCAAGGTGTAGCTCAAGAGGATGGCTTTAAATAGCCGCCTCGGGCTCCCCTTGATCGTGGAAGAGAGGCAGGGTATAAATCGAAATAAATAAATAAATAAAATCCTTCTGACTTATTATTTCAATTTATATCACGCCTCTCTTCACCCATTCAGGGAACTCGAGGCGACTTGGCTCCTCAGGATGCCCCCTTTGCTACTACATCTCACCCAGTGCAGTTCATCGTATTTTTGGGAGTATAAGACGCATTTTTTTCCTCCCCAAGAAAGGGTGAAAATCTGGTTGCGTCTTACACTCCAAATGTTGAGTATAGGAGGCTGAAAATGCACGGTACAGAGGCTTCAGGAGGCCAAAAAATGGGCCATTTTTGTTTGCTTTATACCTCCTGGGGCATCTGCATGCCTTGGAAACTCACCTCCTCCACCCAAAGCATTCTAGAAGCCAAAAATGGCTCATTTTGTGGCCCAAAACAGGCCGTTTTCATCAATTTTTTCCTCTGGTGGTGCGGGCAGTGAACAGCAGGGCATGCAAATGCCCCAGGAGGCAAAGAAACAAGCAAAAATGGCCATTTTTGAGCAAAAAACGACACATTTTCACCCATTTCAAAAACAACCCGATACACCCATGTCACACCATTCTTGCGCAGCTTGCACTGGTCCCAGTAGGCTTCCGGGTTCAATTCAAGGTGCAGGTCATTACCTTTAAAGCCCTACATGGCATTGGACTGGGTTACCTTCCAGGTAACCGCCTGCTGCCACCATTTGCCTCCCAGTGCCCTGTGAGGTCCCACAGAGTTGGCCTCCTCTGGATACCATTGGCCAGGCAGTGTCAGCTGGCAATTCCACGGAGGGGGCCTTCTCTGCAGTGGGCCCGGTCCTCTGGAACAATCTCCCACCGGAGCTCCGGAGTTTCCTGGACTTACGTACCTTCCGGCGGGCTTTAAAGAGACCTGGCTCTTCTGGCGGGCCGGTTTAGATCGACTCACCGAAAATTTTAGTAATTTTAATTGGGTTTTTAACTGTTTTTATATGTTATTTTTGTATTGTGTTATTTATGATGTTGTGAGCTGCCCAGAGTCCCATGGGATTGAGTGGCCTATAATTTAAATAAATTAAATTAAATTAAATTCTTTATCTTTTCTTTCTTCTTAGGGTGCCTTTAATCGGACTCCTTTGTACCGAGCAGCTTTCGGGGGACACTTGGCAGCGGTGGAGTTGCTTCTCCAGCATGGGGCTGACCCTCGACTCTATGCCGATGATGGCAACACACCGGAGCAGGTATACCTGGCCTTGTTGCCCTCAAGGAACGCCAAGATCCAGGATGCACAAGATTCACGAAAGCCGGGGAGGTCTGCATCAGAGCCAACGGATGTTTCCGAATACCACACCTTCCCCCAGCATCTGGTTAAACCACCCTTCCCCAGGTGTGAAGGATGAGAAGGTGCAGGGCTGCGTCTTCACGAGCAACCATGCCAACCTCCTCTGGGCCTCCATCATCCTGAGTGGTCAAGGATCCTCGCTCGTGAGTGCCTCAGGATGTGACCTTCTGCTGTTCCTCTCAAGGTTGCTTCTCTGGATGGTGTGGTGGCTATCCTGAGCGCCTGGGACGTCACTCTGACAGACACCATGCTCCAAAAGATGGAGGCTGAGCAGCAGCGGAGGGCCCAGCAGAAGCAGAGGCACCAGGAAGCCGAAGTGCGCCAGTGAGTGCCTCTCTCCCTTGCCTGCCCCCTGCCCGGCTGCAGCACTTGCGAGGGACCAGCATCTGGGTGCTCTCCGGGATGACCCCATGGAGCAGGCCTTTGTCTCCATGGCCAGCCGCTGCTGTCGTTGCCTGCGAGGCTCAGGTCTCCCTCCAGAATTGCTATGCTGTTGGCCTGGCAGAGCAGGGGAGCTGCAAGCCACGCAGGGTGGACGGGAGGGCGTCAGCTCCCCTAGCCCTTCGCCAAATCCCTCAGGATCCAAAGAAGCTGTTCTTTAGGTGGCTGTGGCTGGAAGGGGATTTTAGCCCTAGTCCCTCCCAAGAGCCCTTCGCAGCTTTGACCCTCCCCCCCCACCCCCCCAGGGCTTGATGAAGCAGGGTCTCCTGCCTCCTCTTCCTCCTTCAAATTACACCTGTTGAAATGGGCTCGGTGCACTACCAACGCCAGTTGTGTACGGCTGTCTCGCTGAGTGACTTAATCCATCCCCGAGAAAGGATTGGTGCCAGAGTCCCTGACTTCAGAAGGGGTGTACAGAAGGACCCTGAGCTGCAGCATTCTCCTGGGCCATTCCTGGGAGGGGGTTCCCTGGGAAGGGATGGCCTTGGAGCATTGCGCCCACCCACAAAGCTTGGCCGCCATGCCTTGGTCTCTTGGCTGCTAGAGGAAACCTCTGGGCGGGGTGGCCACTCTGCAGATAAGGTATTTATTTATTTTATTTATTTATTAGATTTATACCCCGCCTCATTTCCCCGGTCAAGAGAAATGTACGCCTCGGTGGTGCAGTGGTTAAATGCAGCACTGCAGCCTATCTCTGCTGACTTGTTCAGCAGGTTATCAGATCAAATCCCACCAGGCTCAAGGTTGACTCAGCCTTCCATCTTTCTAAAGGTTGGTCGAATGAGGACCCAGATTGTTTGGGGGCAATAGGCTGACTCTGTAACCGCTTGGGGAGTGTTGTAAAGCTCTGATAAGCAGTGTATAAAATTTGAGTGCTATTGCTATCTTGTTGTAAGCCGCCCAGAGTCCTTCGGGAGTTGAGTGGCATAAAAGTGTAAATAAATACATAAATACACAAATAAATAAATAAAAGTTGGTGGCAACTAACATCCATGAGTGCCCAATTGCAGCAACGAAGCTTTCTATAAAAATGGTCACCATTGTCCCCTCTTATTTCGCTTGTTTGCAGCAAGCTTGCAGAAATCGCTCTCCAAGTTCATCTTATTCACGCTCTATTACTTGGCCAAGCAACTATTTCATATATTGAAAGGCAGGCAAGGATGTGACTCCCTTGAGTTTGACTCCTGATGATTACAGATCCACATCCAGGGGTGTTTTTATGTGTAGCCACATGGACCTTGTTTGCCATTGTCTTATTCTTGGATGCTTTGTGTTTGTTTACTACTTTTCTCACCTAAATGCTAAAAAGTCCAATAGTGTTTTTTGTTTTTACATCAGCTAGGTTAGACACGTTTGATTTAAGTGCAATAAAAGGGGCAGCGTTTCTATTTTCTTCATTTAAATAATCATGCAGGGAAGAACGATTAACTTCTCTTTTTTGTATTCTCAAGCAAGGATAAGCACAGAGCTAACAGAATAACAGAATTGGAAGGGACCTTGGAGGTCTTCTAGCCCAACCCCACTATACCACGTCAGACAAATGGAGAACTTTTAGTCCAACACTCTGATCAAGCAGGAGAACCCGCATCATTCCAGACAAGTGGTTGGCCAATCTCTCCTTAAAAATCTCTTCTTATAAAACCTCCAGTGATAGAGCACCCACAACTTCTAGAGGCAAGTCGTTCCATTGATTAATTGTCCTAACTGACAAGAAACTTCTCCTCAGTAGTTCTGGGTTGCTTCTCTCCTTGATTAGTTTCCATCCATTGCTTCGTGTCCCAAATACTCCTTCTCCCAAGGCATATTTTAAAAAACATAAAGACATATAACCAAAACATGCCTTCTCCTGCTTCGAAGTAATAGTTAGGTCTAGTTTGTCACAGCTGGATTTAAAAAATGTGGGTGCTCAGTCTGAAATCAGGATGGGTGGCCTGTATCTTTCGGATAAAAAGATAACAGATAAAACAGATACAGTTTTTTAAAAAACGTTGAAATTAACTCTGGCACCGGAAGGGAAAAAAATATCACACCATGCTCCATTTATGATTAAATAGTTCCAGCACTGAAGACTTCGTGGTAGCTCTGCTTTGTTCTCTTTCTGTGCAAATGTCAATAAACCATTTTGAAAGACACATGTTACTTGATTGACATGAGCTCTGACAACCACGTGAAAATGTCATTTCATCCGTCTTCTCAATCATTGCAATTTTTTTTTTTCACTGCTCAATCATGGCAACAGAGCCAGTTGAGTTATCAGTGGGAAGAAGAATGTTGTCCGGAATATCCCAAAAATGTTTGGTCTGAGTAGGGACCTACAATTTGTAGCAAGTCAGAAGCAGATAGGAAGGAGACATTTATGCCTCCTCATTTCGTTTCTCCTTTCCGTCTCAAAAGCTGAAAACAGAAATCCTAAACAAACACTGAGTGGCCTTTTTTTTTTTCTTTTTGAGATTCCAGTCCACTTTACTGATCGATACCAGGGCATCAATTCGCCTCGACAAGCCTTCCTAACCCTCTGAACATCATGTTCACATCCATGTTCACAAGGAGGTTTCAAGAGTGTCCGTGTTCTCAAGGCTAATGGATGCTAAATGGCCCCTCTTAGATTCCAGGCTCATTAGAAGTTCTGTGCATTCCTCTGGCTTTTATGAAAAAATCTCCATGCAACTCTGCAGCCTATAAAACAGCGGCAGGAGTCATGTTAAAAAAATAAAATAATAAATCACAGAGTCTACTATAAGAAGATTCAGTAAAGAGTCCAACTTTCCATTATGATTTTTTTTTTTGTTTCATCTTCTCTTCCATTTTCTAGTGGGGGGAAATGGCTTTGGACCGAAAACCAGGGTTTCCAGACATGAAAATAAATATTTATTTTATTTATTTATTTTATTACATTTTTATACCGCCCAATTCCCAAAGGACTCTGGGCGGCTTACAACATAGATAGCAATAGCACTCAGATGTTATACACTGCTTATC
>JANHGC010033637.1:0-10258 GCA_027560395.1 Boaedon fuliginosus | reverse complement strand
CTCGCGGCTGCATTTTGTACCAGTTGAAGTCTCCGAGTGCTCTTCAAGGGCAGCCCCATGTAGAGCGCATTACAGTAATCCAAGCGAGAGATGACAAGGGCATGAGCGACCGCATGTAGTGCCCCCCGGTCCAGGAAAGGTCGTAATTGGCGCAGCAAGCGAACCTGCGCGAAAGTCCCTCTGGTCACAGCTGTTAGATGGTGGTCAAATTGAAGCTGTGAATCCAAGAGGACACCCAAATTGCGAACCCGATCTGAGGGGAGCAATTTCTCTCCCCCCAGCACCAAAGATGGAGTTTCAACTGGACCACGTGGGGGCAGCACATACAGCCACTCGGTCTTGTCAGGGTTGAGTCTGAGTCTGTTGGTCCCCATCCAGATCCTCACATCCTCCAGGCACCGGGACATCACTTCCACAGCTTCACTAGCTCCGCCAGGGGCAGAGATGAATAACTGGGGATCACCTGCATATTGGTGATACCCAACCCCATGGCGACGGATGATCTCACCCAGCAGCTTCATGTAAATGTTAATAGGAGTGGGGAGAGGATGGACCCCTGAGTAGAATACAGATGCCCTGAAAGAGTTGCGCAAAAAAGCCCCGTGAGAGTTGAGGGGTCCTTGGGGCTCTCTGAGGATGGTTGCTGCCCTGATGAGGTTACCCAGTTGGGTAATGAGACATCTCTGGGGAAGCAGCGAAGCTCAGAGACCACCAAGGACCCCAGCTCTTCTCCTTCATTTATGTTAAGGCTCCAGTGGTGTTTCTGGAGCTGGAGAAGGGGGGCGGATCCTGACCCAGAGGAAGAGCAGCTCTGAGGGGATCTCGGTTTCATCTCGAGTTAGAGGCACCTCATTCCTTGTGCTACAGAGGGATCCACTTCAGGGAAACCAGGTATCCAGATCCAGATGCTCTCAGTTGACCTTCCGTGCAGCCCAGGACTGGCCCTTCTTTCCAAAGAGCCTTAAATCCATGAAGAGGAAGAGCCTCCATCAGACATGAGGAACATCCAGGTATCAGGCGCCTCTGGGGAGCCAGGTGTCTGGATCAAGGGGCTCATAGGGGGCCCCAGGCTGTGCTTGAAGGGGGCAGGAAGATGCCAGAAGCCCCCCTGAGGTAGCCAATAGGAGTTGGGCAGATCTCAGGGTCTGAGCCCATCAGCAACTAGGTCACAAAGGATATTTCTATGGGCTCAAGAGGGAAGAGACCCCTTCCCAAGTAAAACAGCCAGGAAAACCTTGTGCTGCGTAGGGCTGGGGAGGAGATGCCCTTTCATGGAGGACAGAGGAGAGAATTAACCACGGTTAAGGCAGGTGATGAGTTAAGGTAGGTCTCATTTAGTGAAGCCAATGATTCCCATAAAATTCTTGTGTTAAATTTACACTATTTGAAGTGATATCTCTATGGGATATTCAGTAATGGGTTCCAGATTGTCAGAAATAAACAAGAAGAATATTTAATGTAACGTGGTATATGAATAAGGATGAAATATCACAGTAAGAGAATAACAAGAACATCCGTAAAGGAATTTAAACGCAAGCTGAATTAACAGGTTAACAGAGTTGGAAGGGATCGTGTAGGTCATCTAGTCCAACCCCCCGCCCAATCAGGAGGCGCTACACCAGTCTCCACCTTGCCTTCTCCCTCGCGGCCTTCCCATTGCGTTCTTGTGACGCTGAGGGAGAAGGCAACGGGAAGACAACGAGAGAGAAGGAAACTGCTGGCCCAGTCCAGCTGCCTTGGGGCTCACTTAATACCCTGGAAGAGCTGCTGTTCCTTGTCCGTGTCGCCCGGCACGGGAGCATGCGCGCCAGCCAGCTGATTTTTTGGGCCTCAGCCGTGCATGCGCAGGGGTGGGGGAGCAGGAGGGTTGCGCAGGCTCTGCCGCCTCCCCCTGCACATGCCCGCTTCAGCCTGCGCTCTCCGCACCTCCATGCATGCGGGGCAGAGGCCTGAAAATTAGCTGCCTGGCGCACATGCTCAGTGGAGCTGAACTGGGCGATGGCTCGCATGCCGGGCAACATGGCTCCACGCGCCACTTTGGGCATGCGTGCCATAGGTTCACCATCACAGCGCTACCCCCTTTCTCACAGGTCAAATTAAAAAGGTGAAAAGCTTTATTTAATAACAACAGGCCAGGGGCCTTTTTTCCTCACTTTACCACAATTATGACCTGCTTAAGTTGTGAGAAGAAAAGTTGGGTATAACCAGGGAATCTGGTATGGGGGGGGGTCCCCTCCTCGGGAGATCATCTGAACTGCCTGTGGAGGACCCTCGCTCAAAGCAGGACCTCGGCCAGGCCACAGCAGGCTCCCAAGCTCAAAGGGGAGGATTTGAACCCAGGACCAGCTGGCTCCCCAAGGGGAGAACCTTCGCCTCCCATTCCTCGACTGTGGTCCCAGGGTTGCTGCACCAGGAAGCAACTTCTAGAGGGAGGGTCTGTCCCACAGGCCTAGCGCAGCGTCCTTGGTGGTGAAGGGGCTTCTCTCCTGTGGGGGGTTTGTGGGGGGAGCATCTCCTGGGGGCGACTTTGCTCTGGGCTCTTGGGGGGGAGAACGATTCACCTCTGCAGGAGCTGCTGCTCGGATGGGAACTTGTGAATGTATCCAGGGCAGCAAATGCAGGCAGAAATGGGGATGCAGGGAGGGGTTTCCGGGGACCCCAGCCTTCCAGGCACTCTCGTCTAACTTCTAAAAAAGGCTCTGGACCGGCCACTGCAGGGGCTTCCTCCCCCCAGACTGAGTCAGAAGAAGCCCGAAAACTCTGGCTTCCCTTCCCAAAGGAGCATTTCTTCTACCCCAAAAGGCAAAGTGGACTTTTGGGGGTATATTTTCCCCTTAAAAATGTCAGGTTTCCCGCCGGTCCTCTGAGAAAGCGTGGCTGCCTGCTCTAGTAGCCGCTGGGAACCATGGGCCCTGGACTCCCTCAGGGTCTTCCTCCTCCTCCCCGCAGCCCATTTCCTGATCCAGGGGAGGTCCGAGAGCCACTTTCCCAACCTACAAGTCTGCCATCTTGTCTGTTTTGACCCACTCCGTCCATCTCCTGAAAAAGGCCCTCTCGGTTATTTTGAACAATACTTTTATTAAAAATTATATGCAGAGAAAGGAAGTTAATAGAAATATTTGTGTGTGAATATATGAAAAAAGACAATTAAAAAAGGGGGAAATCCCTCCAAAAAAAGATAATAGGAAAAAGAAACTTTCCCTCTTCATCCTCAGCCAGCAGTTTCAACATCAAAACTTTTATCACTAAATGAACAACCAGATTCATTCCACCCTTCATTCTGTTTTCTCCTCTAAAAATTTTCAGTTCTCCTCATGGATCCACACAGTCTAGTAGAAATTAAGAGAAATACCTGGATCCTTATGATTGTAGCCACCTATGACCAGAAATCCTTTCCAAGTTGTGGTCATAAGTCAAGGACTTCCTTTACTCTGCAAAACATTTTAGCTACTCCCCACATACTTCTAACTCTTTTGTGTAATCACTCGGGTAAGTTACTAATGCGGCTTTGCGAGCACAATATTCTCACACTCCCAACATTTACACCCTTTTGCCTCATTGTGTGCTCTCTGATGTCATTTGAGGTTGCTTTGCTTCAGGAGGAAAAACATTTTACTCACACCAAATAATTGTAGGATTTCCCTTCCGTCACTGTGTGGAGTTCCTGGTAAACGTTAAGATGTGAGCGTTGAAAAAGAAAAGGTCGTTCACAAGCTGAAGAGATTTCTCTCTGCTATGGACTTTCTGGTGCATTTTTTTCAAAAAAATAGTTTTTATTAAATATTTTCAAACCCAACAAAACAACATATAAAAGCACAGAATAAACAGAAATAAAAAACGCTCAAAATTTCTAACAGGCATGACCTATTTGCTTCAGATCTACTTCTGCAGTATCTATCAGTTTGCAATAAAACCATTTACTATTTAACTATTTCTTCTTGCTGTTTAAACTTAACTCCTTTCGTTTTCCTCTCCTCTTCTTTATCACCAATCAGTCTTTCTACTTTCCCTTCCTTTCCAACCATAAGCACCACGCGTTCCAGCTCGAGTAATATTCTGTTTCGCCTTTATCTTTCAACAAGAGTGTCAATCTGTCAAGTTTGTCCAGTCCATAATTTTAACAGTCATTTGATTTTCGGTCAGCAAATTCTTGTTTTTCCATTCATGTGCAAAAAGTATCCTGGTAGCTGTTATTATTTAAAAGTGGGGGGTCCCCTTTGCCCTCTTTTTAGCTGAAATAGGGGGCAAAAAATTTTGGGACCCTCCCAGTGCTGATTTCGCAAGCCTAACAAAGGTTTGTTAGCCCCCCCCCCCCCCGTATTTCTCCAATAACATTCCCAATAGAAAGGTTTGCGGTCCAAGCACCAATTTAATTTTAGTGATTTCCTGTATCTCATCTTCTCACTTCGGTCCAATATTCTTTTGCTTTCGGGCAGATCCACCACATGTGACAGTACGATCCTTGTATAAAAGCACACTTCCATCAATTTAGTGCCCAATTCTAAAACATTTTAGCTAATCTTGCCTCTAGAAGATGCCATCTATAAAACATTTTCAATAAATTTTGTAATTTCCCCCCCAAATCGACTGCCATACATCTAAATAAATCGTGTACCCTAAGTTCTTGGCCCAGGTAATCATAGTTTATTTAACAATTTCTTCTTCCATCTTCTGGCCTAATAAGAAGTTGTAGCTTTTCTTAATTACTTTTCATCATTTTTAAGTATCATTGAGTCCAATTCTTGTAAGTCCCTTGCAATCCCCCAGTTTCTCCAGAGGGTTCTCCATGATGGGCTCGGTTATGCAAATGGACTCCATTCCTCCAATCAGGCAAGGTCAGAAAAGTCTTGAGGAGTGGAGCTCCACCTGTTGCCCCAGATAGATCTTGCTTCTAGAGAGGCAAGTCAGAATTTGGCTTCTTAAGCCAAAAGCTTCCCTTGGCCAGTTTTTATAGGGAATATTCCATTTTTAATTTTTGGGAACCAGCCTAAGCGGCTTCTCCTTTTGGGCATCTGGGTCTGCCAGCTCACCCCACCTCTCAGGTGGAGGTGGGTTCCCCTTCTCCGCCCATACCTGTTTGCAGATTGGTTAGGTACTGGGGGGCAGCCTGCAACTTTAGAGTCCCAGAACTCCTGGAGTGGAGGAGGGGGCTTTCCTGCTCCTTTCCCCACCTATTGGGGGCCTGGCTGCAAAGACAAGGGGGCTGGATCCTTCAGCGCGCCCCTTGCATGCCCAGGCATCCCCTGCTCAACCTTTAGAGCTGTTCACCATTTTAAAAACCGCGTTTTCCCCCCCACTGGCAGGAAAAAGCAGTGCTAGGCAAAGGCGCGAGCAAGAGACTGCAGGGATTGGCTGTCGCCTTCCCCCTGCCCTCTCAAGTCCAGTCCCCGGACTCATGGCTTTCGGAGGGCGAGTTTTGTCTGCTCAAAGGATCGGGTCAGTGGAGTCGTGTTCTCGCCATTCTCTGTTCCAGCAATTTCTGCAGATTTTTGGCTCAAGCTAGTGGTGGCCTAGGCTTCCCAACACTGGGCTTGTGTCCCTGTATTGTTCGCTTAATGCAGTGAATAGCAGCAGGCCCCACAGGGCGAGCAGATCCTCCCGATGCCCCGGGACAGTTCCTCAAGGGAGGGAGGGACTAGGATCCCCTACACCCGCTCCCGCACCACCACCCGCCCCCCCAAAATTAATAAGGGGGAGCCGGGACAGAACCAGGGGCCACAGGGGTCCTGAGGTGGGACGACGAGAATGACGGCTGTTTCCTTTTTCTCTAAACCCCCATGGAGAACTCTCCTCAGGAGCCCATCCCCACTCAGGGATCCAATCCGGCCTTGCCCTGGAAGAAAATTAATACCACCCTCCAGGCCATGGTCCATGCCTCAGCTTCTGCCAGCATGGCCACTGTTATGGCGGACCTCCAGGCCTCCCTATCAGTCCTGCAGGCCCCTAAGAGAGGTACCAATCCCTCCAAACAGGAGGGGGATGAGGACCCAGCGCCTACACCCAGCAAGAGCGCTAAGTCTTCCTAGGCATCTCCTCCCCAGGTCCTCCCAGAGCTCTCAGAGGATGAGGAAGAAGAGGGGGCGGCCCATAGGAGCCGCTCTCAGGAAGATTTCTCCTTGGACGCCCCCCCCCCATCGTCCTTCTTCCTGACCCCTCCTTTATCCCCAAGGTTAATTCGGTCTTCCATCGCTCAACGGAAACTGTCCTTCCCTCCTCCTTCCCAAATCTGGCCTTGGCTCAAGAGCGGGAGTGTCTCTCTCTCGACCTGAAGCGGGCGTTCTCTTCCTACAACCGGAGAACGTCCACATTCAGGAAGTCGGAGGCTCTCTTTGTCTCTCTTACAATTTTAGGAACCGTGGACTCAAGGTGTCCGCTCCCTCAATATCCAGACGGATGAGGGAGGCCATCATCCTAGGCTATAAGTCCCTTGACATTATTCCCGCCCCCTCAGGGTATCCTGGCTCATTCTACTGAGGGGGCGGCTACTTCAACAGCCTTTCGGGCCTGTCCGTCATTGGAGCAAGTATGCAGGGCTGCCTCCTGGAGCTCCCTGAAAACATTCATAAGACTCTCAATAGCCAGCTTCGCCTCTAGAGAGGGCGCATTTGGACGACGGGTGCTCCAGTCAACCATGGCCCCGAGTCTGCCAGCCCCCCACCCTTAGTTACTGCTGGGGTAATGGCCCATTTGCATAACCGAGCCCATCACGGAGAACCCACTGGACAATGGTGCGTTTGACACTTACCGTGAGCTTCCATTCTCTGTGGGCTACTTGATGGGCTCAGTGCCCGGCCTACCTTCCTGTCTCTTTAGGGCCTCTTGGGAGTTTCGCCCCTGTTGGGAGTTTTTTCTTCCTTACGATTACCGTTCCTTGGTTAGATACACAATTGTTTTAGGGGGAAAAGGCCAAGGCCAGGAGTGGTGGTTCTTTTCTCGAGGATTTGTTCCAGTTTGTGTTCCAGAGGAGGCCTACCTGTCGGCTACAGGTGCAACAGGTGGAGCTCCACTCCTCAAGACTTTTCTGACCTTGCCTGATTGGAGGAGCGGAGCCCATTTGCACAACTGAGCCCATCACGGAGCCCATAGAGAAAGGAAGTTCATGGTAAGTGCCAAATGCACCATTTTCTCTCTCTTTTTGGTATCTTGCCTTTATTTGCGCAAAGGTCCGCCAGGTGGCATCTGATCCTTGGCTCTTAAGTTCCTGTTCTGATTTTAATTCTCCCTCTTTATTTAATATTTCTTTGTACGTTGGTTTTTTTCCCCTGGTTCCAATACATTTGGGTACGCGATCGCTTCTACTACAGAAGTCCAAAACGGTATTTTTTCATAGTATTTTTGCTTCAATTTAGACCCAATTACATAAAGTGTTTTCCTTATTCGGTGTTTCTGAAAGAGTCCACTCGGTCACACTTTGTCGTACCACATGTATGCGTGCCATCCTAATTGAAGGTCATGGCCTTCTATTGTTAAGTAGTCTTGGGTTTTTTAGGAGCATCCATTCTTTCAACCAAGTTATTATTGAGGCTTGATGGTACAGCTCCCAGTCCGGGAGGCCAAACCCAGCTCTCTCCTTCGCTTCTTGCAGCATTTTTAGTTTAATTCTCAATTTCTTTCCCTGCCATGTAAATTTGCTTATCGATCTACCCAATTCTTTAAAATAATTTTTAGGTATTTGTAGCGGAACGTTTCGGAAGAGAAATAGAAGTTTGGACATCACATTCTATTTTCCCAATCAGTGATAGTTGTAAAGCCTCCTATTTGCCTAAGTCTAATTTGATTTGTTGTATCATTTTGTTATAATTATCATCTCCAATTGATGTGCATCTTGCTGTCATCCAAATCCCTAAGTACAAAACATTTTTAACTGCCTGCATATTAGATTTCCTTTCCAATTCTATTTTTTGTTTTACAGACAAGTCAAGATTTTAGTTTTTTTCTTATTTATTTTAAGACCCACGATTGCTCCAAACCTCTCTAGTTCTTCCATCAATTTTGGTCCAGAATCCAAGGGCTCTTCCATAATAAAAACAATATAGTCTGCAAAGGCTTACATCTTGTATTTTTGATTCTTAATCTGAAGGCCTCACATTTCTGTATTCCCTCTAATTTTTCTAAACAACGCTTCCAATGCTATAATAAATATACGTTGCTTCAGTAGGAAAAACATTTACTCACATCAAATAATTGTAGGATTTCCCTTCCATCACTGTGTGAAGTTCCTGGTAAATGTTAAGATGTAGGGTGCCCAACATCGTTCACAGCTGAAGAGATTTATCTGTGCTGTGGACTTTCTGGTGCATTTTTAGCTTTGATTTACTAGGAAAAGATTTCTTGCACTCTGCACACTTGTGAGGCCACTCTCCTGTGTGACTTCTGGTGTGCGTCTGAAGTCTTGAAGATTGGGCAAAACATTTCCCACACTCCAGACATTTATATGGTTTCTCTCCAGTGTGGATCCGTTGGTGCACCACAAGAGTATCTTTCCGTGAAAAACTTTTATCGCACTCTGAGCATTTGTGCAGCTTCTTTCCTGTATGGATTAGGCCGTGATCTCTAAGGGAACATGAACGAGCAAATGCTCTCCCACAGTCTAAACATTTGTAGTTTTTTTCCCCTGTGTGAATTTTCACATGACGTCTAAGGGCTGCTGAGGTACTACAACATCTTCTACACTCGTTGCATTGATACGGGCTCTCCCCTGTGTGGATTCGATGATGACTCTGAAGTTCTTGCTTGACTCGAAAGCATTTTCCACAATCTACGCATTTGTAGGGCTTCTCTCCTGTGTGGAGCCTCTGATGCGTTTCAAGGTATTGTTTGTGGGAAAAGCATTTCCCACACTCCCCACATTTGTAGGGTTTCTCTCCAGCGTGGACTCGGTGATGCTTCACAAGAGTGTCTTTCCGTGAAAAACATTTATCGCACTCTGAGCATTTGTGCGGCTTCTCTCCTGTATGGATTAGGCTGTGACTTCTAAGGGAAGATGAATGAGCAAATGTTCTCCCACAGTCCAAACATTTGTAGTTTTTTTCCCCTGTGTGAGTTTTCATATGAGAATTGAGGGCTGATGAGGTACTATAAAAGTTCCCACAGTCATTGCATTGATAGGGCTTCTCCCCTGTGTGGGTTTTATGGTGACTCCAAAGGCCTCGCTTGTCTACAAAGGATTTTCCACATTCTACGCATTTGTGGGGCTTCTCTCCTGTGTGGAACCTTTCATGGCGTCCAAGGTGTTGTTTTTGGGAAAAGCATTTCCCACATTCCCCACATTTGTAGGGTTTCTCCCCCGTGTGGATTCTCTGATGAATCTGAAGATGGGTTCGCATAATAAAACCTTTCCCACACTCCCCACATTTGTAGGGTAGGTCCCCTTGGTGCCATTTCTGGTGCGTCTCAAGTTCATAAGGAAACACAAATCGTTTCTCACATTCTGGACATTCATAGGGTTTCTCTCCAGTATGGAGCCTCTGATGTCGAAAGAGGCTTGATTTGGAGGGAAAACATTTCCCACATTGGAGGCACTTTTGGTTTTTCTCCCCTCTGTGTGTTTTCTCATGACGCCGAAGACTTGAACTCAGGGTGAAACATTTTCCACACTCAAAGCACTTGTAAGATTTTATTCCTGCATGAGTCTTTTCATGGGACCAAAGCTGTGCATTCTGAAGAAAGCTCTTCCCACATTCACAACACTTGTAAGGTTTCTCTCCTGTGTGAATTCTCTCGTGGTTTCTGAGAGTGGATTTTTTACGGAAAAATTTCCCACATTCCAGACATTCATAAGGTTTCTCTCCAGTGTGGATTTTCTGATGTTCAAGAACTCCAGACTTCTGACTAAAGCATAAGTCACATTCCCCACATTTGTAGGGTTTCTCCCCCGTGTGGATTCTCTGATGAATCTGAAGATGGGTTCGCGTAATAAAACCTTTCCCACACTCCCCACATTTGTAGGGTAGGTCCCCTTGGTGCCATTTCTGGTGTCTCCGAAGTTCAGAAGAATCCCCAAATCGTTTCTCACATTCTGGACATTCATAGGGTTTCTCTCCAGTGTGGATTTTCTGATGTGCAAGAAGTCCAGACTTTTGACTAAAGCATAAGTCACATTCCTCACATTTATAGGGTTTTAGTGTTGGGGGGCTTCTGCGATCTTTGGAGTTTTTTTCAGAGAAAGATTTCTCACCCTGCAAACCTTGACTGGATCCACTTCCCACATGGACCTTCCTGTGGGTCAAAAGGAGGGACCTGCGAGCAAAGGATTTCC
>JANHGC010033542.1:0-10262 GCA_027560395.1 Boaedon fuliginosus | reverse complement strand
GCACAATGTTAGAACTGATTCCAGTCCAGATAGATAGGTAGGTAGGTAGGTAGGTAGGTAGGTAGGTAGGTAGGTAGGTAGGTAGGTAGATAAGTAGATAAATAGATAATCTCCAATTCTTAACTAGTGTGGGATTTGAATGAGAGGTGAATCATACCATATTTATTAGAGTTTATGTTGCTATTCTAATTTTTGTAATCACAAATTTTAATTAATCATAATAAGCACAACACCCACATTTAATGAATATATAAGTACATATGTATACATATGTCTTTTTCCCCACTTGGAACTGAACCCAGATGGACATTTCTTCCCACATAACCACTGCAGCATCCCCACAGTTACCTGATCAAAATTTAGCACATTTGCACTTAGCAAAAGGCATGCCGCCTCGAGTTCCCCTTTGGGGTGAAGAGAGGCGGGATATAAATCTAATAAAATAAAAAAATAAAAATAAATGTATTTATGACAGTTGCACAATCCCAGCCGGGATCATATGATCACCAGCTGTCAACTTCTCAGCTGGCTTATGACAAGCAAAGTCAGTGGGGGAAGCCAGATTTGCTTAATGACCCCTTGACTCATTTAAGAACTGTAGCAAAAAGGTCGTAGAATGGGGAATAACCCACTTAACAACTTAACAATGGGAAGGTTGCGCTCAGTTGTGGTTGTAAGTCGAGGACTACCTGTCTCGGGCATGTCAAACATTTCAACTTTCAATTTCCAAACATTAGAGGTGCTCAAAAGCTGGTGACACACCTTGGGGATTGCAAAGATATTTTGGTTACTTTAATATAATTTAGATGCACTTGGTAAGTAACTACATAAATATCATAACTTTTTAACATTTCATTTGTTTCATTGTATAACTACTGCCTTCCCCCCGCCATTTTCTATCTCTTCTCTTTCTTTTTATCTATCGCTTTTTAAAAACTTTTCTTTTTTTCTAAGTTTTATTCTGTAAAAGTCACAGGCAAGGCTAGCATTAGGCAGGTCAGCGCCTGCGCCAAGAAACCTGGTCAGCCGTATCGAGGCTCTTGAGACAGACGCGCTCCCCAGTTACTCACCAGTCCTTGGTTGCCTTCCTCTCAGCCTCCACAGCCTCCCTCCAGATCTTGTCTTGTTGGACCTGGTCCCCCTTGCGAGCTTCTTGCTCTCCCGCACGGGTTCTGCTTGAGGCCTCCCGCGAGTGCTGGCCGGTGACAGGTGGGCTCCTTCCAGACCGGCTGCACAAAGAAAGCGAAGAGGGTGAGGCTCCAGCAGGGCCGGTTGCCGGGAGCGGATACCCCGTTGATGGGGTGCCTCTGAGTGCGTCTGCTTTGCTCCCCATCATGGTATAAACTCTGTTAACAACACTTAAAATTGCATCATCCCGGGGGGGAGAGGGGGGGCAGCGTGGGGGAGCGTTAGCCCGAATGCAGGAGGCTCACCAATTCAGCAAGCTCTCGCCCAACGGTTTTGACATGCATGTTAAATAAGCAAGAGAAAGGCAGGATCAGTTCTGAAGTTTCCTAAGCGGTTTAGGATCCCACTTGTGAGAGGACCCAGCAATCTACTTTTGGACAGTTCCCATCGAGAGGATTTGGAAGACGTTTCAGTGCATTGGGGAAAAAAAGCCTCAGGGGCTATGAAATGCTATCTGTATATATATGTTCCGGAAATAAAAGTCATATTTCTTTGTTGTTTCCAAGATCCATGCTGCATCATAAAGCTTTCTGATCACATAACAACAGATAACAGGAGGTAAAGGGATTTTACCCTTTACTAAAAGAATTTCTCCCCCCCTGAAATGCTGAACGTTTCCTGCAGCGCTGAAACAAGAGGCTCGGGGAGGGTCTGGGTTAGCCCTGTGTGTTTACTGTCTCCATTGGAGACCAGGCTCCTTGCTATGAATATTCATCAGGGACACAAGCTGTGTGTGTGCTCCAGAAAGACTCCAGAAATTGCTGGAGGGCTTGGCTAAATTTTTAACCTCCTCCTCCTCCTCCTCCATGTTTTTCAACTTCGGCGATTTCAAGCTGCACGGACTTCAACTCCCAGTATTGAATTAAAGTTTCCAAAATTGAAAAAGTACCCAGTAGGTGCAAGGAAACCCACCTTTCAGTCTTAGAAAACAAGATATTGAGAATCATTTTAATTTCTCCAAAACACACAGTCCAATTCGAGTGACAAGGTGGCCTAATGGTGAAACCTCTCACCTCCCACTCAGAAGGTTGAGCATTCAACCTTAAGATAGAGGCGGATGTTTCTCTCTTAGGGCGTAAAGAGAAAATGTTTGCTGTGAACTCCACGTGGCATCAGGAAGGGCATCCGGCCAGTAAATGCTCAGCTCCATCCAGCGGACCTCACTCTACCCCAAATTAAGGTGTTACAGGGTCGTAAAAAGGGAGTTTTTAATTTTCCCCAAATAGACTGTCCAATTGTTTCCTGGAATTTGGAGGAAGTGGGTGCCTGAAACATGGAGAATAGAGCAGAAAAAGCAGCTGCATTTGCCAGAGCATATTCTCACAAAATCTTTCCCAACATGCAAGCATTGAGAGATTTTTCATATAGACCTTGAAAATTGTTTGCGAAGGGAAAAGTCATAAGCAGCCGCTTTTACAACACTCAGATAAACTTCCTTCTAATAATTGCGAACAGCCTAGATTGCAAGGCAGATCTTGGCCAAAAGAGGGTAGTGTAGGACAAAGCAATTCAGGCCGACATCTGAATGAATTTATCCGAGTCTTTTACAAAAGATTTCTGTAATGCTAATTTTACAGTCATACAAAAACGTTTGCAAACTGTCAACTATGCTGGGGGGGCCTTATATATCTAACAGGAACTAGTTTGTGGAATGCCTAAATGACGAGGTAGGCTTCATTTTAAAAGAGCTTGAAACCAGCATTGTATTATATCGTAAGTATACTGCCTTTAAGTATGCACGTGCATTCATGGAAATAGGTAGTTCTTGTGAAGCTTCATGGGAGTGAGGCCCCATTTCTGATCTCCCGTGGGCATGTCTTACCTTCCTGTTTTTCTTGAACGTGGTTGTTCTTCAGAATGTCCATCACAGAGGATCCCTGACCAGAAACTACGGCACTGAGCTTCAGAGAACCTCCATATCCTGCCTGGTAATTTCTAAGAATAGCTGACTATAAAATATCCTATACATTCTATTTCTAAAGTTCAGTGTTTTTTTTGAACACCCTTTAGGTTACCTTTCAGAGTACAAACCCAAATAAAGCAATAATTAGTTTCAAACTAATAACAGAGTTCATAACAGAAGCATGTTACAGAAAGATTCTAAAAAACAGCAGCTACCACAGCACCACAAAAATATGACAAATTCACTCCTAGGGCTTTCCTACTGGCCTGCCCTGTTCATTTTGTGTAACTGCTTTTCTGCTGCAGGCATGCACCTACGTCTGCCGAATCCCAGGCTTCAATCTGTAAGTCAAATACATCTGTTTAAGTGCACCTGAAGAGATTTGTCACTCTGCCTTACACTCTGTTGGGCGTTTTGAGCATAATTCTATCAAAAACCCTAAATGCCAAGAGTCACTAATAACGCATGGAAGCCAATTGTTGAACATACCTCCTCGAGTGAGTTTGAGGATCCAAATCCTTGGCCTTAGAAAAAGGACTCGGAAAAGCCATATTGAGGGAAAGTTACTTTGCTCCAAGGAGTCAGAGAAACGGTGTGTTTCCTCAGACACGCTCTTTGCCAAGAAGATCAATTGCTGGTTGGCAAAAGAGCCAGCCATGGTAACCCTCGGCTTCTGTTTACAGTTCAAATACTCTTCCATTGGTTGAGGGATCTAGGGGAGCTTTTCAGGAAGCCTAACGGCTTCGGCTGCAGATCCCTTCAGGTGGGAACAATGCAACATTTCTTAAGAAGCCACTTCTAGTCTCACCAAACAGACCCCAAAACCCCCCCCCACCTTGCCATCAGCAAGCACTACGTAGTTCATTAGTACATGACGGTTATTTAATTTCTTTTCCTACATGGAGGAAAGGGCTGCTTTGTATATGTGATTAAATTGGGGAGGGGGAAGGATTCTCAAAGGCAGATTAGGGCTCTCACATCCATGCCATTAGACGGGGGGGCAGGTCAAACTCACAGCCCACAGGCCAATGCATCATGTGCCGACTAAGCCCACCACCATTTTTGGGAAGGGGGGGGAGCTGCAATACGTCATGTGACTACTTGTCATCGTGAGATTGACACCCCTGCATTAGACTAATCCAGTTCCCTACATTGGGGCTATCTTGGGGGAGGATGAGGGGGAAGCAGAGCGTTTCACACAACCAGAACTCTTTGGGGACAGCAAACTTAGCTAGGTAGATGAGACCCCCAACTTTTGACCCAAGAGAAAGTAAGTGCAAAAGTCTATATGGCATCAAACATTCAGTTATTTCCTTTTGGATTCTAAAAAAATGGGGTAACTCATAAGTAGCATCGTTCCACTGAGATTTCAAAAGGAATGTTGTTTTCATTTTCTGGAATGTATTTTTTTATTTATTCAACTGCTGTAGCCACCCACCTCAATCAATGACTCTGGGCGGCTCACAATTCAAACTATTCCAAACTAAATTGAAAACTACAACTCAAGACTGTGAAATCTCAATTCATGACGTTGTTAATGTCAGCTCAGATTGTACATAAATAACAAAATACATGAGCATTTTAATTTTTGTCCTTGTGCTTTGCCTTGAAGGCGTTCTAAAAATACATACAAATAACGGCTATTGTCTGAATTGGAAGTGCGATGTTTGGGGAGGGGGTTTGAGTCTGTCTTCTGCGTGCTTTTATCCGTCTTGTAATCATGACAAGAATAAAGTGAAGGTTGATCTTTATATTCAAGGAAGACAGAAAAAAAAATGAATTCACGGAGAGAATGTATCCTTTCCTCTCTTGTCTTTTGCTTGCTGATTTTCCAGGCTTCCTTTCCAAATAGGCAGATGATTAAATAAAGAGGCAAAAAAAAAAAAGAGGCAAAAATAAAGAGGCATCATCTCTATATATACAGGATGACAATGAAGATTCCTTCATGGAATTAGATGTAAGAGTAATTTGTTAAAAAAAAAAGGAGTTGTTTGTTAATCTCACAGTTGTTTGGTGAAGCACAATAAAGTTGGCTGTTGATATTCTCAGCAAAGTTTGTCAGCCTTTGGACAGTAAAGCCTCTTTGGAGGACTTGCTGCTCTCTGGGCCTGATTGTTTGCAAACGCTTCATTACTCAGCTGATGTGATCTAGTTGGGCAATGAAATGCCTACAAGCAAACATCAAAGAAAGCATCAAATTTTCCACAATTCAACCTTAAGCAATTCTCTTCTGCCGGAAGGATGTTTATCCTACACTGAAGGAAATGAAATACTGTATCTCTCAAAGGGAGACATTCGGGAATAACATCTAGGATAGGTAACAAAAGTAACAGCCAAAAGGGGGGAAAAAAACAGCCTCAGGATTCTTCAGCATTTTCATTCTATAATTATCCGCAAGAAGGATTTAGGCACTGGAGCGGAGTCCATTCGGAGTAATCCGTACTTCCCAAATGTCAGATGATTTCAGTGTAAGCAAACTTATGGAATTCCTCCCTTCCCGATTTTGAAATGGCTGAAATAATCCAAGCGTTGAAGGCCAAGAGCCTTCTTCCTCCGCCTTTCAAGCAAATGATGGCTTAAAAGCCGTGGGGTCAAGATCTTCCCTGAGCCACCTGCTGCTCCGGGTTACCTGCAGAGAGAGTTGACCTCGATTGTAGCCACTGGGTAAGGATGGCTGGAGGTGCAAAACGGACATTGCGAGAGCACACGACGAGGAATAATAAAGCTAAAATTTAAATGTTTGAGGAAAAGTCAATGGAGAAGGTCTTGATGCTTAGAAGAAGTTTCCCCAGCTACACAAGAGGCACTATAGACTTCCTAAGAAGATGGGACTCCACTCTCCCTAACAATTCCGTTGTATCCAATATGGATATCGAGACCCAGACAAAGAAACCATCAAGAATATGAATCACAACAACAAGAAAACACACAGCTAGTTAGTTCTCTGGTGAAACCATGCTTAATAAATAACATCAGAAGTTGGAGCAGGACTACACAAAGTTTGTGTGTTGTCCACCTTCATTCTTAATTCAAACAGATTAAAAATTAAAAGGTTTACAATTGTGTACAGTTCCATCCTGGGAAGGCTCTGTAGGCCTCTCTCAACAGACAATCCCAGTTCATTCTAAAACAATCCTGCGAAGTAGATTAAGACGAACCTAGGTCTTCCTGATCCTAACCTTTGACTTTGACTTTGAGGCCACAAGACAGGGGGCCTTTTCTCCTGTTTGTATCAAGAAACCTACAGTACAATCTGTGCCAATGGTCTGATTTCACAGAATAAAAGCTGAACAAAGCTGTACAGTCCCACTCTACAATTTCTCAATCTTGGCAATGTTCAGACACATGGACCTCAACTCCCAGAATTCCCCAGGCAACTGTGCCAGCTGGGGAATCCTGGGAGTTGAAGTCCACGCATCTGAAAGTTGCCAGGGTTGAGAAACTTTGCTGTAAAGGATATGCCAATGGCTTGAGATGAGAAATTAGTTTGAAATGTGAAATTATTTCGAAAATGGCTAAGAAAAATGATCCCAAAGAGGAAAATACACACATACACACGCTCAACAACCTGAACCCCAGGCAACAAGTCATTTTTTTGTTCCTCTTTTTGTAAGAAATGTATTTCACCGTTAACCTTCCATCCCCAACAGGGCATGAGGACATATGCAAATCACTGTGAACTGGACAAAGAAATTAAAGGGTGTTATATGTCCTTGGACTGCTTTAAACTTAAATCCAAATGTTAAGTGATGATTAGGTGGCAGGACATGATCAGAGCGCTATTAATGAGCTTTGAGGCACAATGATGAAGTGATCTCCTTGGCCTTCTATAATTACCCTAATATAATTAACAATACCCTGGCTGTTTCAAAGCATTCTGAACAAGCTGGGAAACAGTTCATTCCGAAATTAGTCATACGAGATGATTGTAGGCAGTGAGTAATCTGAACTTGGTCTTCACCTGGCAGCAACGATTCCAGCACCAAACTGAATTATAGTAGAAAGGAATTATCGAATCTGTTTCCCATAGCAGCAAATTGTCCTTGCGCTATTATCTGTCACCCTCCCCGATCTTTGTGACCAGTGGGCTGCCACGTTATGTACAACTGATGACAGGAACAAGGGACCCAAACATCTATTCTTAGATTGTTGCTTTTTTCCTAGTAGAAGGAAAATTAGCCTGCCAGTCATGCTACATTTCTATAGGTTTCAAATCTGTGAGTTCTCTTGGGCTCTTAGAGAAGTTTCCCTAATATAAGATATGATAAAAAAAATCATGCTGAAATTATCTATTTTGGTGTAAAAATATTTTGAAAGGTTATGTACTCATTATTTACAGATCTTCGTCAGTAATAATTGCTGCATGGAAAGTGAGCATTTTTAGGGACGTTAAAATAGCATCGAAAGGGGAGAGGTGAAAATTAATGCAGCATGAAAAATAATCCAAGTAATATTCATGGCTGATGAATAAAAGAATTCAGAAGAAAATCTGGTCTGGCAGCAGCGGAGTACGACTATGCAAGTTAACTTTCGAAACAAGAGAGCAGGAAATACTTGAATGTAGTTTTATGCCCTTACACAGAACTTCATGGTGGCGCATCCGATTCTTTCGGCTTCAACGCCAGTCCAGTTCTGTGGTTTATTTAATCAAATGCCATTAAAGTGATGGAAATCTCATCACTGTCATTGTTCTCACTGACATGTGCCTCCAGAGGAATTGTTTCTGTAAGCTAGCTTGACAGGAACATAAGCAAACTGCTTTAAGAACGTAGCCAAGTGCCTCATTCTATTCACAGACACTTGGAGAACGCGACTTGATAACGCTCTTTACCTCATGGGTACCATATTCAGTAAAATTACATTGTGAGATTCCCCTGTTGGGTTCCTTAAAACATTATATAACAAGCTGTGCTCGGATGTTGAAGGCAGTCAGCAAATTTAAAAGGGGGCTGGAGGCAGCTTCAGAACTTGGGGGCTCATCGTGGCTGGTTCCATTCTTGGACACAGATGGTTGGGAGGGACTCTGGAAGGAACATCCCCAAAGAACAGGGTGCTGACCACCATTACCCTCACCTGGACCAGAGTTAGCTCAGGAAGATGCAGACTTCAGAGGCAGTTGTAAAGATGCTCAACCAAACCTCGAAACTGCTATTGCTATGTTTCATTTTCAAACATCCGTTTTTCTTCTTGGTAGGTAGGCCTGAACTGAGGGGATTATGTTGATTCTTCAAACTGTCAGGCCCTGGGTGGGCCCTCCACCTCACATATCTTTCCCCCCTATATTCCTTCAAAGTTAATAGTTCTGGCAGCAGCCAGTTCAAGCAGGATACATGTTGCCATAGTAGAAATTTTACTTCATTTCATGACCAAAATAAAACGCAATACAATGGAAATCGGCAGACTGATCAGTCAGCTCAACCTCTTCTCAAACGGAGGACGACCATTCAGCAAGTGGCTTCTCTTGTATGCTACTTCACCCCTTAGCGGCTTCATTAGGTATGTGACCCACCCCCTAGCTACCTCATTAAATGCACACAAATTGCATGTCTTGTATTTGTAGGCAGTCATGATGGTCCAACCAGGTGTACACATTTTCGGGGTGCTGCTCAGACAGGCCCCAGCTGCATCTGGCTACCTACTGAGGTGAGCTGAAAAGTTTCAGGTGAATGGAGAAGTTTGCTTGAGAACTTCTTGCTGTTGATTTAACGCAACAAGGTTTGCTTTAGCAATCAAAAGAAACTATAAAGTTTTATTCAAAAGGGGGACAAAAATCTTACATTTCAGTCGCTACTCTTCCTGGATTTTACTATACTGGGGCAAATGGCTTTTGAAACCCCACGCCCACACCCGGTTTAGCAAAGGGGGGTCCTGTTTTACGACATTTCTTGCCATAGTTCTTAAGTGGATCACTGAACTGCAGGCTCCTTCTGCCGACTATCGGCTGCCTGCAATGCGGCAGTTCAAATCCCACCAGTCTCAAGGTTGGCTCAACCTTCCCTCCTTCCAAGGTGGATGAAATGAGGACCCAGATTGTTGGGGGCAAGAGGCTGGCTCTATCAACCGCTTACAGGTGCCACTGTGGAGCAGTATATAAGGTCAAGTGCTATTGCTATTGCTGACTACTCCTAGTCAGACCACAGAGCTTGTGCACGGAATAGGCATCCTAAGGGAAGGTTTGCACCCTGAAAGCGCATTCACTTTACAGTTTAGAATCCCAATGGAATGATGGTTGGGCCGAGTTTGGGGACTATTGCACTGAACCTCCAGGTGTAGAAAAAAGAAACATTTTTAATGGAGCTCAGCATTTTGCATACCGACTTCTATTTCGGGCGCACTCTTAAATTGCCACTGTCAATCAGGCCTCCCCCCCCCCCTCCCAGACTGTCACAATGGTTTGATGGCAAGCTGCACTGAAGAGTGTACTTAAAAAAGAATTTCCTTGAGGACACGTGTTTTTGAAAAGCTTCTTTCTCTCCTGGGGGCACCGAGAGATTTTCTCTGCTCTCCCCCTCTCCTTTCTTTGCAAAGCATTGCCAGCCCATTACGGGAGATTTTCTGAATAGGCCTTTGAAGGTTGTCCAGAAACTGCAGCTGGCCCAGAATGTGGCCGTGTGGAAGGGCTGCCCCTCGGCTGGGCCCATTGTGTCCCAGAGCTTTATTCTCTCCTCCAGGAGAAGCTTCTCAGATCCCCTCCGACTGCGTACCTGGAAGCTGAGACGCTTTGAAATGAAATTGAACGTATTTATGTAGCTATAGAAAGTGAAGTCAGTGGAGTATTGCTCAGTTATACAGTTGTATCCTCTGTATTTATTGGTCCTCTGCTACTTATCTCCTTAGATGGTATTGTACAATAAATGATTTATATAGTTGCATGGTATGCTGAGCCAAACTAGCTGCGTTTGAGAAATCTCTGCTTATTTTGTCAAGTGAGATCCCAGCAACGGCACATGACAGCAAGCTACATTAGTTATAGCAACAGTTAGATAAAGGTAAAGGTTGTGCTAGTCGTGTTCCCGACTCTAGGGGGCGGTGCTCCTCTCCGTTTCAAAGCTGGAGAGCCAGCGGTATCCGAAGATGTCTCCGTGGTCATGTGGCCGGCATGACTAAATGCCGAAGGCGCATGGAACGCTGTTCCCTTCCCACCAAAGGTGGTGGCTTTTTTTCTACTTGC
>JANHGC010033202.1:0-10275 GCA_027560395.1 Boaedon fuliginosus | reverse complement strand
TAAATGTTCCCACGGTGGGAGACCCCCTGCCTTACCTCATTGTCACCTCAGTAGCTCTGATCAATGGCTGTCCAACCTTGGTTTGAAAACCTTCATTGATGGTCCTCTTCAACCTCTTGTTGAATGCTATGGGAACAACAAATGTAACTATTAAGGATAGTTTCCTTTTTAAAAGATATTTTTAAAAGTATCGTAGTGTTACAGGTAGTCCTTGACTTATGACCCCAAATTTTCTATTGCTAAGTGAGACATTTGTTAAATGAATTTTGCCCGTTGTTAAGCGAATCTAGATTTGCTGGTCAGAAGGTCGCAGATCATGTGACCTCGGGAGACTGCAACCGTCTTAAATACGAGTCAGTTGCCAAGTGTCTGAATTTTGATCACGTGACTGAGGAGATCTCACAATGGCCATAAGTGTGAAAGTGAAGGAGTACCTGTTAGACTCTTAGTATCACCTGTCAAATGTCTGAGGCTGGGGTCTTATATACACTTACCCCCAATGAGGGAAATATATATGATTAGAACTCTGTTTTGTATCCACACCATTGAGATTTTCAAAATCCAAGTTTAAGTTTATTAAATTGCCTTCTTAAAATAAGATTTAAATCATGTTCTGTCTCATGGACAACAATGTGAGATACAGGTAGTCCTCGTTTACTGACTGACTAATTTAACTATCATTTGCAATTATGACCATGAGGAAAACGTAACTTTGTGACCAACCATTGCATTTTACAATCTTCACAGGCCTATAAAGTGAGGGAAACTTGAAGACTGTAACACAGTTGGGGTTTCACTAAATGGTATTTTGCTTAAAACCGGCCCCAATTGTAGTAACTAAATGAGGACTTCCTGTCAGCCTTTGAGTTAGTGTAGGAGTAAAGCTGAGCCTTCCAATGGCTGGATCAAAACCCCCATGTTGGAAAAAAGTATCCCGTAAGAACAAAATTTTCTTTCTGTCAAGCAAGCATCTGAAGTTGATTTCACTTTGGGTTTGATTCTTCACAGATAGAATCCTTTTTAATTTTTTCGTCTTTGGACCTGCTTCAACTGCTGTTCACCCAATGGGTGAAATCCTAATGTCAAGAAAAGGAAAGAATTTCTTTTTTTAAAAAACTTCTCTGTTAAAATTAAAACTCCTCATCCCTTTTCAAGAGGGGGAAGGATAAAATATTTAACAAGGAGAGAATTTCAATTTGGGTCAAACTTGAGACGCATAAATAAAAAGTACACTCAATACCCAATTATTTACAATTCATTTTTTTGCAGAGATAATGTGGATGCTTTATAATACACAAACTGTTACAACTAAGTGCTTTGGGAAGAATTTATGTTGTGCCTAAAAGCTGTTAATCATTTTTAAGGACATGATTTAATCTAAGACCATTTTTTAACAACAACAACAAAAAGTCAGTTTTGTCTTCTTTTTAGATGTGCTTTGAAGTGTGACTGCATTGTAGATGGCAGTTGTAGATTCTGTTGTAAATGGCATCTTAAATGCATTTTGTGGCTTTGTTCCCACAAATGTTCCTGATTTGTTCAAGATGCCCAACCAATATTCGATTCATGGCTTTGAGGTATCTTTTTTAGGTTAAAAAAAACCCCCCGACAAATCAGATTAAAAAATAAATAAAAACCAGAAGATATGAATGTGATTTTATCCATTTTTATGTGCTTTTGTATTTTGGAAATGAATCACAAAAGTAAATCCCACTGTGGATTGGGAAGAAAAATATTTAGGACTGCAGTCTGAAAGACGTGATTGTACCAAAGCTTTAACTTTAAGTTTGAGACCTCTGGAGAAAACGGTTGAAGGATCACGGTGTCTTCCACACGCTTATCGTTTATTCATTTTGGTGGAAAGCAAATTCATGCCTCATTTCTTGCCATCATCTCCCGTTCCAGCTGTTGAGCTCTGCAGGGATTGAAAAATGGGCAAAAGATCATCGTGGTTCTTCAGCATAGGAAATATACCGGTGGACCTCAACCTACGACCATAATGAAGCGCGGAACTTACTTTGCTAAGTGAGAAATTTGTTAAGTGAGTTTTGTTCCCCTTTATGACTTTTCTTGCCACATTTGTTAAGTGAATTAATTATTAATTACACTTTTATGCCACCCAACTCCCGAAGGATTCTGGGCAGCTTACCACATGGATAGCAATAGCACTCAGGTATTATATACTGCTTATCAGAGCTTTACAACACTCCCCAAGCAGTTACAGAGTCAGCCTATTGCCCCCAACAATTTGGGTCCTCATTTCACTGACCTTAGAAAGGATGGAAGGCTGAGTCAACCCTGAGCCTGGTGGGATTCGATCTGACAACCTGCTGAACAAGTCAGCAGAGACTGCAGTGCAGGTTGCTGGTGCTCCTAATAAAGGAAATGTTTAGTTGAAAAACAGAGTGCTGGTCATGTTTGGGACCCGGGTGAGAACACTATCTTAATTTAAATGATACATTTTCCTATACATAGTCCGATATTTGCTTTCAGTAGTCTGAGCTGATATGGAAGGTAAGAATTAATAGACTTTCTAAATATGTCTCATTTCTCTTAGTTTGGTTAATGTTCTTTACCAGTTGTGAATGATTCAAAGCTTTACATTCATAATTTATTCATATATAACTTGGCAATTCATTACATTAGTGTATATACATTAACTAATTATATATATGCCAAAGATTTGGAATTAAATGACCATTTGAATCCACTCTAATCACAGCATGCATGAAATTTGGCAGGAAAGATGTTTTCAAAAATACACTAGCAGTATTACAAATAATTAGATATGAGGAATATTTGTATGTTAGAATAATGATATGCATTAAAAATGCATAACTACAGTATTTTCAAATTGTTTTAAGCTTGCATTATCACTAATAAGATCTGAAAATGTGTGAAAAAAATCACAGTTAAATCCTTACATTTGTGAATTGGTCTGGGTACACAGCAGAATCACGTGCTACTTAAATACACGGATAGTACTTGCTATCTGTCTAGATCAGGGGTATCAAACTCATGTCCTTACAGCTGTGTCATGTGACTATCGGTACGTTCCCTCCTTTGCTAAACTGGGTGTGGGCATGGCCAGCACATGACAGCACATGACAGCCCTGGTTTAGATCTTTAGCAGTTGGATACCTGTGGATGAATGAAATTTTATTGGCTGTTCTTAGGGATAACTTGAAGGAATGTACCATGTTTCCCTGAAAATAAGACCCTGTCTTATATTTTTTTTGCCACCCAAAAAGGGTGGGGGATGTCATCCACTGACTAACCTATGAGTTAGGGGCATGTGTATGTTGGGTGAACGTGTAAAAATCAAGCTATGTCTTACTTTCAGGGGAGGTCGTATTTTCAGGGCAACAGGGTATGTTGCAACAAAGTTTTTAAAAAATTTTCTTCGACCTTCATTGCAAGTCTTTGTTCATTTTGGGCTCAGGCTGCTGTTGCTTAATGCCAGATCTGTTTCCAACAAAGCACCTCTGAGCCACGACTTGATCTTGGAGGAGAGTGCGGACGTGGCATGCATAACCGAAACCTGGTTAGGGCAAGAAGGGGGTGTTCCACTCTTGGAAATCTGCCTGGCCAGGTTTCAGGTCTTACACCAGCCTAGACCCCAGGGCAGGGGCGGAGGGGTGGCTATTAATGTACATCAGGACTTGCATCCTTGCAAAGGCACCGTGCAGGAGATTGCTGGGTGTAAGTCACTCTTTGTGAAGTTGGACTCAGCGGTTCAGTTGGGTCTCCTGATCACATACCTGCCTCCCAGCTGTGTGGCAACAGCCCTGCCTGTGCTGCTCGAGGGGGAGCCAGGTTGGTGGAATTCCCTAGACTTATGGTACTGGGGGATTTTAACATTCCTAGGTGAGGCCTCGGATGTGACACAAGAGGTCATGGCCTCCATGGCAACCATGGACCTGACCCAAGTAATTCAGGGGCTGACTCACAGGGTGGGGTCACATGCTCGACTTAGTATTTATCTCTGGCCAGTGGGAATGCGATCTGGTTTTGGGGGATATAGTCAATCAGCTCTTGTCATGGATAGATCACTCTCCGTTAAGGCTAGAGTTCCAGACGTCCACCCACCACTGAAGGGAGACGGATACGATTAGGTGGTTCTGCCCCAGACGCTGAGGATGTTTCCTAGCCCACAGTTCGGCCGAGGCCCTGGTCACTTTTTGGAATCATGTGGCGGCTAGGGTCTTGGACCGGGTTGTGCCTTTGCAACCTCTCACTAGTTGCAGATCCCAGAGGGCCCCCTGGTTTACCGAGGAGCTCTGGGAGATGAAGCGCGAGAAGAGATATCTAGAGCGCCGTTGGAGAGCTAGTGACTCCAAGTCTGATCGAACACTATTAAGAGCATTTATTAGGACTTATTTAGTGGAGATAAGGGCGGCTAAGTGCTTGCACTTGTTGCATCTGCAGATTGGCGCCCAGCCACCTTGTTTAAGGTGACCAGCTCCCTCCTTATTTCGGGAATGAGGGATGAGCCTTTGCAGAGGCGAGTTTATGAATTTAGCCAATATCTGTCAGAGAAAGTCACTCAGATCTGGACAGACCTAGACTCCGACTGGGCAAGTACTACAGAGTTGCTGGGGGCAGGTCTTAGTCAGATTGTTTGGGACAAGTTTGATCCTGTTGGCCCTGAGGGAAGTGGACAAGGCCAAGGGTTCTATGAGCTTCTCCTCTTGTTTATTGGACCCATGCCCCTCCTGGCTGGTTTCGACCAGTCGGGAGATGACACGAGGCTGATTCCAAGCAGTTATAAATGCTTTTTTGAGAGAGGGGTTCTTACCGCATGCCTTGAAAGAGGCAGTGGTGAGACCCCCCTCCTCAAGAAGCCTGCTTTGGACCCAGCTGAATTAAAGAACTTTCATCCAGTCTCTAACCTTTCCTTTTTAGGGAAGATTGTTGAGAAGGCAGTGGTGCTCCAGCTCCTTGAGTCCTTGGAAGAAGCAGATTATCTGGACCCCTTTCAGTCGGGTTTCAGGTCTGGGCACAGCACGGAGATGGCATTGGTCGCGTAGGTCAATTATCTCTGCTGAGCCCGGGATAGGGGTCATTCCTCTATTCTGGTGCTACTTGACCTCTCAGCGGCGTTCTATACCATCAACTATGGCATCCTTCTGCAGCGGGACAGGTTGGGAGTGGGGGGCACCATGCTTCAGTGGTTCTCCCCCTACCTCTTGGACTGCATGCAGATGGTGTTGGTGGGAGGGCAAAGGTCGAGCCCGAGGCCCCTGATTTGCAGGGTGCCTCAGGCTTTGGTCCTTTTGCCACTCCTATTCAATATCTGTATGAAACCGCTGGGTGAGATCATCTGAGGGTCGGGGTGCAGTATCATCAGTATACAGGTGATACTGAACTGTTCATCTCCACCCCGAACCAACCCAACGATGCTGGCAAAGTGATGTCCTGGTGCCTGAAGGCTATGGGGGTCTGGATGGGGAACAACAGACTCAAACTCAACCCAGACAAGACCACATGGCTTTGGGTCCCTACTTCTCAGACCATCCAACATTTGCCATTGTTGGAAATAGAGGGGGAGGTATTGATCTCCTCTGATCTCCTCTGTCCTTTTGTATCCACAGCTAAAATTAAAAGATCATTTGGCAGCTGTGGCCAGAGGCACTTTTGCCCAGGTCAATAAGATTTCACAATTGTGTGAATATTTCAACACAGACTTTTGAGTGTCATAATTAATGGCAGTGGTTAATCTAGCATTTTGACATGTTTACTTTTTCATTGTTATATATCCTTTTCCTTGTTTTCACATCTTGAAACCATATTATTAAGAGTAATTAAAGTATCTCTTTTTTTGTGAATCTTATAGACAAAGAGAATGGCAAGAAAAGCCCTCTGGACAGCAGAGAATCAGAAGCATGCCAACCTAGTGATACACCAGAGGATACACACCAGAGAGAAACCATATGAGTGTCCAGATTGTGGGAAAAGTTTCAATAATAATTCTAACCTTGTGAAACACCAGAGGACTCACACTGGGGAGAAACCATTTGAGTGTCCAGATTGTGGGAAATGTTTCAGTCAGAATTCTTGCCTGTTGATACACCAGAGGACTCACACTGGGGAGAAACCGTATGAGTGTTCGGATTGTGGGAAATGTTTCAATAATAATTCTAACCTTGTGAAACACCAGAGGACTCACACAGGAGAGAAACCATATGAGTGTTCGGATTGTGGGAAATGTTTCAGTCAGAATTCTAACCTTGTGAAACACAAGAGGACTCACACAGGAGAGAAACCTTTTGAGTGTTTGGATTGTGGGAAAAGTTTCAATCAGAATTCTAACCTTGTGAAGCACCAGAGTACTCACACAGGAGTGAAACCTTATGAGTGTTCGGATTGTGGGAAATGTTTCAGTCAGAACTCTTACCTGGTGATACACCAGAGGACTCACACAGGAGAGAAACCATACGAGTGTCCAGATTGTGGGAAAAGTTTCAGTCAGAACTCTTACCTAGTGATACATCAGAGGACTCACACTGGGGAGAAACCATATGAGTGTCCAATTTGTGGAAAAAGTTTCAATAATAATTCTAACCTTGTGAAACACCAGAGTACTCACACAGGAGAGAAACCATATGAGTGTTCGGATTGTGGGAAATCTTTTAGTCAGAACTCTTACCTGGTTATACACCAGAGGACTCACACTGGGGAGAAACCGTACGAGTGTCCAGATTGTGGGAAAAGTTTCAGTAATAATTCTGATGTCGTGAAACACCAGAGGACTCACACTGGTGAGAAACCATATAAGTGTCCAGAGTGTGGGAAAAGTTTTAGTCGAAATTCCATCCTCGTGATACACCAGAGGACTCACACAGCAGAGAAACCATATGATTGTCCAGATTGTGGGAAAAGTTTCAGTCGTAGTACTGCCCTAGTAATGCACATGAGGACTCACACAGGAGAGAAGCCCTATGAGTGTCCAGATTGTTGGAAACGTTTCAGTCGTAATTCTGCCCTAGTGATGCACATGAGGACTCACACAGGAGAGAAACCCTATGAGTGTGCAGATTGTGGGAAACGTTTCCAGCAGAATATCAATCTGGTCATACACCAGAGGATTCACACAGGAGAGAAACCATACAAGTGTCCAGATTGTGGGAAATGTTTCAGTCAGAACTCTTACCTAGTGATACACCAGAGGACTCACACAGGGGAGAAACCGTATGAGTGTCCAGTTTGTGGGAAAAGTTTCAATAATAATTCTAACCTTGTGAAACACCAGAGGACTCACACAGGAGAGAAACCATACGAGTGTTCGGATTGTGGGAAAAGCTTTAGTCATCATTCCTGCTTGGTTGTACACCAGAGAACTCACACTGGGGAGAAACCATATGAATGTCCAGATTGTGGGAAACGTTTCCAGCAGAATATCAGTCTGGTCGTACACCAGAGGACTCACACAGGAGAGAAACCATATGAGTGTCCAGAGTGTGGGAAAGCTTTCAGTTGGAATTCCAACCTGGTGAGACACCAGAGGATTCACGTAAGATGAGTGAATTGTGGGAAAATTTTCTATTGGAATTCCCACCTGGTGGGAACTGACACAGAAGAGGAGCCCTTTGACTGTCCCAATTGTGGGAAAGCTTTCACAAGTAGGTCTAATCTAATAAATCATGTCATCTTACACATAGATTAGAAGCCATTCAGTGAAGCAATGAGACACGAAGTCCAGTGAGTGGTAGAATTACTTGCTTTATTGGTCTCCGTACATCTTTTATATAGTAATTCTTCTCATGCTATTTTCGTACTTACTGATTGGTTACAAATTACACGGGTTATACATTGATTGTTTCCATTTAATTTCCTGCCTACAGCAGTTTCTACTATCTCTGGTTAATATTTTAACATTTGTTTCTGTCCTCCTCAAAGCTTATTCTTATTTTAGGATTTGTGATCTTGTTTATCTGAATAAACCTCCTTGTACTAATAAAGGTATAAAGGTCATGTCCCTTATCTGAGGTTTGCCATCCGAGACAGAGACATTCCAACACGTACAGATACTTACATGTCCTCTCTTTTTATTTATTTGTGGAAAGTAATGTTTTTTTAATGTGGCGCAATGACGTATGAGGAGGGCGAAACAAAGCAATAAGGGATGGGATACATTGAATAAAACAGCAACAACCAATCAGCACACCTATAATAATAATTCCATAAAAGAAAAGCTGTTTAAGCCATGACCAATCTGGTAGCCAGTTTGTTAACCAATCAAAGGGAGATGTAACAGCATGAATATTATCTTGAAGATAAGATTGCAGCTTAGCCAGTTCATCTCAATAGTCTTATTCAAAGAATGAAAATGAACACCAAATATATTGAGCATGGCGAACCCATAAATTTGGATGGGCTTGGGCAATACCAGTGTCATTACTACCATCTACTACCACCACATTGGTTAACATAAAGAAGAAACAAAATATTATAGTCACAGAATTAGCAGTTATGATTGCAAAAACTGCATCCACTAAATTTTCAGGAGTTTGTGGCTCAACAGCTCAATTGCTGTTGAGCCCGATACATAGTAGCCTTTACTTGACCCCAAGTTATAGGTTGTGGCCATTCAGATTTAGGCTTTGGAAGGCGAACCTCTGTCTTCAGATGCAGATTGAAGTTCAGGATCGGGTTGTGAAGTCCTTGGTGCCATGCCATGATAGGGTTGAACACAGCGCGCTGGAACCCAAATAGCTTGTCATGTTTGTGGATCTTCAACAGCAGCGTAACCTCTACGCCAAGTTATCAATTGTGCTGGACCTTTCCAGTCTGGGTTGGGGTTCTCACGATATTTTATTAATGGTTTTTCTAATGGAGCTGCTGTTCTAAAATGTAAACTGACAAGTGGTTCTGCAAAAGAATCTGAGATAATTAAGTAGTTCCATGTAAACAACATTATTGAGATAATATTTTGAATCTTCCAAAGGTGATATGGGCCAGATTCCTTTTTTATTTGTTTTTGTAACAAAGTTTTAAATATATGGTGAGCCTGCTCCACAATTGCTTGCCTTTGTGAATTATATGGGATACCATGAATCAATTTAATATCCCATCGTTTACAAAAGAAAGTAAACTCTTTGCTCACATATGCGGGACCATTATCTGTTTTCATTTGAAGCAGATGACCCATAGTAGCAAATGAAGATAAACAATGCGTTATAACATCCTTTTTTTAAAAAATAGTCTTTATTAAATATTAAAAAGTCACAAACAACACATCGAACAAACACCAGTGGACATACACAAATGACAAATACATAAATTTAATTGTGTATCAAGTCAGAAAAAGCGTATTGCTGTCTCTCTGCTGTGGAGCCCATTTGTTTTTACTGTATCTGCATTTCAAAAAAAGAGAAAAGTAAAAAGGGAAAGGTAAGTTTCACCCAAACAGTCTACCTAATACATTTTTGCCTCCTCTATATATTGTACATTTGCATATTTACACATAAAGTTTCCCTTTTCTATAATTATAACCTCTTATTTTACATTTTTTCGGCTCCTTATATGTCTCTCTTCCCTAATCTCTATCTCTTTTATGCTCGCTATTTCGTCCTGACCTTTCCAATTTCATGTGTGTGTGTGTGTGTCTCACGTAGCCAGGTGTACCATAAGTTCCAGCATGCATAGAATTCTGTGTCTCCTTTGTCTTTTAAAAATAAAGATATCCTATCTAATTCAGCACACTCCATAATTTTTACTATCAACTGTTGGTCTGTCGGGGGGGTGTTCGCTTTCCAATAGTGTACATATGCAATCCTAAAGATCGTTATTAAATGAATAATCAGATATGTTAAATTCTTCTCATATTTAATCAGCAAGATTCCCAACAAAAAGATTTCAGGTTTTAGATCCAGTCTAAGAAATGTCACCTCAAATATCCATTTCCTAGCTTTAGTCTAATACGCTTTCGCAATTGGGCACGTCCACCACATGTGGTAGAACGTGCCCTGGGGGGAATTACACTTCCAACAATTTGGTTTTAAAGTTGGAAACATCTTTGATAGTCTTTTAGGTGGTAGATGCCACCTGTATAGCATTTTTAGATGGTTCTCCTTGTATGATATTGCCCTTGTCATTTTGCAGTTTCTACTCCATATCTGATCCCAATCCTCCAGGTCAATTGTATAACCAAAATTTTGACTCCAGGCCACCATTACTTTTTTCACGACTTCTTCCAATTCTCCAGTGGGTATGTCTGTGATGGGATCGGTGATGCAAATGGGTGGAGCTCCTCCAATCAGGCAAGCCAAAGTT
>JANHGC010033131.1:0-10279 GCA_027560395.1 Boaedon fuliginosus | reverse complement strand
CTTTTCTTACTATGCTTTTCTACCTATCTGGCAAGTTTGAGGTAGATTGGTGCAGAACTGCAAATTTGTATAGAGCATATACAAACAAACACCTCTCTTTTTTAGATATAGATTTCAATAACAAAGCTGCAACATTGTATAATACTGTAGTTCTCAATTCTCCAAGTCTTTCAAAAGGCTACAAAATTTTTTGAAGACATCAGATATTATTGATTGGTTGGAATGTTTAATTTGCTAACCTGCAAATCTATTTTGAGGGGATAACTCAAATCTTTTAAGGCTAAATATTTGGAGGTAGGTGATGCAATCAGGTGGCCTTTTCAAACTTTATCCAGTAATCAAATTATCATCAAGTTCCAAAATTGAAGACGTCAAATTACAGGAAATGTTAAAGCAATGGAAAATAACAGTTTCCTGCCCCCTGCCCAATAATGGATTTGGTGTCTGTATATGGATGAGAGGCAGGTGAATAGAAATATTGAAAAAAATGAAAGCTCTATCCTTTCAAAATATTCATAAATTTTGTAACTTTATCCAAGATATAATCTGAATAAGAACAATCCAAAGTCATAAACAAATAGGGTTTCTTTGCCTCTTGTCAAACTATCAATTACTTCTGAAAGAGAAATATAATTTATTTGAGAAGAGTAATACTTTTGGGGTGGGGGAGACTATTGGGCAAGTTGATTTTTTATTTTTTAAAAATGCTACAGTGTCTGTTCTTTGCTATTGCTAACTTCTATCCTTCCAGGGCTTATTAGCAAACACGAGAAATGGAAGGTGATACGTCGCTTTACTATTTCCACTCTACGAAACTATGGGATGGGAAAGAAATCAATGTCTGAGCGGATATCGGAAGAGGTTCACTGTTTGGTAGACCAGATAGCAAGCCTTGAAGGTGATCTCATGTTCCAGGAGATTTTATTTAGCTCTCTGTTTATTTGTACAATTATATCCCATCTTTATATGTGCAACACAATGCAGTGTACATAAAGTTCCTGCCTCACTTCACCACAACAACTTTGTGGGATAGTTTATTTATAACTTCAAAAACAAACACTTGGTTTTTGCTGAATTAATACTATTGAGTTATGCTACTGAAGATAGCTCATCTCAGTTAAAAAGTGGGCTGGAACTAAACTGCATGGTTCATCCTGTGCTTTGAATCCCAACTCCCAGACTCATTTCACTAGGTTGAAAAATGGTCCATCTGCACTTTTGTTGTCTTTCAGAGATGCACAGATTATGACCATGATATGATTTACCAGAATCAAGCTGTACAATGGGAAATTTTCTTGGCAGATGTTGTTTGAACCATGAAGTTCCATAAGTGTTAAACTCCCAACAGAATGTAATACAGGTAGTCCTTGATGTACTGTATGACTATAATGGAGCCTACCCATTATGGCCATATGTTGCGATGATCATAAAATGGATCAGTCACTAGACTGACCCAATTTTACAACTGGATTATCTGAAGTTTGGCCCTCACAAAATGAGGAAGTTCTTTTAAATTGCTAGAATTCATTTTTGTCATCTTATTTGGTCCAAGACGTTGATGAGAGATTTAAAATGTACATTCCTTAATAGTCCACTAAATACTTCTACGAGTATCTTTAAGTTGCTCAACATCTGGGGCCGACGGGAAATTTTAGTTAAAAGAATGCATTTTTAAATGTATTTAAATGTATTTTTAAATTTTAACTCTTGTGGTTAGCCCTTTTCCCCTTTTACATATTGTTTAACTGTTATTTTGGTTGTTGTAAGCCTCTCAGTCCTTTGGGATTTGGATGGCCTATAAATTGGATAAATAAATAAATAACTTTTGGTGACGATGAAGTGACCACAGTGATCATTGGTTACTATGGCTCATTTTTACCAACAACTGGAAGTAATTTCCAGTTGTTGATAAAAACCATTATAAAGTACAGTCACGGGACATTAAAAATGGCCATATATGGAGCCAAGTTCCTGAGTGCCTAAAGTACAGTGCCATAATGAGGGGGGGAGGCGATAATCAGAATTTAAAAACAGACTCATAACTCCTTTTTTCCAGGAAGATAGTAACTTTAAACAGTCACTTAAAGTTAGTTACCAATGACCAGTCGTTAGTTAAAGATCACCTGTATAAATGCAATTTTCAAAGTCATTACAGAAAAAGAATTGGAGATGCAAAACTTGGTCAAACAATGTCTATTTCCTTTAATTTTGTTTGCAGGTCAGCCCTTTGATGTAGTTCCAACTATCACAGCTTCTATTTCTAATGTCATATGTTCTGTTATCTTTGGGAATCGATTTTCTTATGAAGATAAAAGGTTCACTGCACTATTGGAAACCTTGGAGGAATTTGTAAATTTCTTTGTGAGCCTTCCTGGATTGGTAGGTCAATTTTATGTACTTCTGCAATAGAATTTTCTTTTTGTTTAAGAGTGTTCAGTTAATTCCATTCAACCCAAAAAAACACACCCTTTTTAAAGCAGCCAGTAAATAGCTCAGGGGACGGCAATACCACAAGTAGAAGAGAATGGGGAAAACCAAAAAGAAAAAGAAGGTTGTGGAGATGCCAATACCAATTATAAGGAAAAAAGAGGACTTAGGAGTGTGGCTAGGGCTGTGAAGGTGGCAGGTAACTGATGGAAGAAGAAATTGAGATATTATCAACAAATGTAAATGGATTAAACTCGACAAAGAAAAGGAAAATCATATTCAATAAACTACAAAAATTTATCTTAAGTGTGATCTGCCTACAAGAAGTATACTAAACGAACACTTTAAATTATTGGAAAAATACACTAGGGAAATTATATGCCTCATTAGATTAAAAAAAAAGAAGGAGGGGTAGCTTTATTCATTAAAGATTCAATAAACTCAAAACATATTTAGCAACACAGAAGGTAGAGTATTAATAGTAGAAGCATCAATTAAACACAAACGAACACTATTGGTACCATTTATGCTCCCAACTTTATCAAGAATCTTTTTATGAAAAACCATATGAGATAATCAAAGAACTAGAATATGACAGTATATGTATGATGGGTGATTTTAATGAGATCGTGGATACTAAATGAGATTACCAAAGTGTAGGAGAAATTCAAAAGCAAGGAGAACATTACCAACATTTTTCTCTAAAATGGTTGAGGAAATAGGAATCAAAGAGATCTGAAGGGAAATGAACCCAGAGAAGAAACAGTACACTTTTTACTCCAAGGTTCACAAGTCCTGGTTGAGCATTTATATGATTTGGACATCATTAGACCTACTGGAAAATACACAACAGGTAGAGATAGATTTAAATGTTTGGGCAGACCATAATCCAGTTAGAATAAAATGGAAAGGGCAACTCCCCCCTCCCCCCTGAAGGTGGACACTTAGACAGCACATTTTAGAAGATGAGGACTTTGTAAAAAAGCTAGAAAAAGAAATGAGGTTTTTCTTTGAAGAAAATAATAATGGTGAAACAACACTGGGATACAGCTAAGGCCTACCTCAGAGGCGTGGTAATTTCTTACTCAGCAAAGATATCTGAAAAGATGAAAGAAAAAACAGAAACTGGGAAAAAAAATATAAACAATATGAAGTGGAGCTCCAAAAAAACCCTGGTAAAATAAATTGTGAAAAAGAAATGGAACTAATTAACAATGAATTAAATATTTTAGATAAAAGAGAATTAGCAGATAATATTAAGCAAACTAAACAATTTTTTTTGAGAATGCAAACATACCAGAGAAATGGTTAGCTTTCAAATTAAGAAAGGAAAAAGAAAAAAAAGTGGATACAAAAACTGCAGGATGAGATGGGCAAATTTTGTTATAAAAATGAGGGCGGGGGGGGGAAATAGTTCAGAAATTTATGAGAAATTATACACTAAGGAGAATGTGTCCGAAGAACAAATTGAGCACTATATTAGAGTGGTCAATCTTCCAGAAATTCCAGAATAAATTAAGGTAAAATTAAATAGCAGGATCACAATGAAAGAGATAGGAACAGCAATTAAAAAACAGAAGCAAAATAAATCCCCAGGACCAGATGGAATATCAACAGAAGTTTACCAGAAATTACAGGAAATCATAAAACCAATAATGATGGATATTTTTAATGCTGCATTGTTAGAGGCTAAAACACCTCAAATGTGGACAGAAACAATAATTACACTGATATATAAAGAAGATACAGAACCCTCACAAATCAAAAACTATAGGCCAGTTTCCCTCTTAAGTGTAGATTATAACACCTATGCGGCTATTTTAGCAGAAAGAGTAAAAACCTTTCAAAATAATAGATTCCTTCCCAAAAGATAAATTAAAAACAACATAATTTTGAATATTTTAGAACATTATGAGTTCAACCCAGGGAAACAGATGCTGATCATTTTTCTGGACACACAAAATCTAAATTGGCAGTTTATGTTTACACAATTATCCCATATGAAATTCAGAGATAAATTTATAAATGCAATTAGAGCAATATATTTTAACCAAACAGCCAGGGTTATAGTGAATAGTGATATGGCTCAAAAATTTAATATTATAAAAGGCACAAGGCAAGGATGTCCACTCTCATCACTATTATTTATCCTAACACTTGAAATACTAACAAGGAAGATTAGACAGGTAAAAGAGATAGAAGGCATGACAATTAGAAATGAGGAATACAAACTACAAGCATTTGCTGATGGCTTGGTATTTATATTAGAGAATCCTCAAAAGATTGGGACCTAAATTGATTAAAATGATAGAGTAATACAGGGGAGTTCTTTGTTTGGAAATAAACAAAGAAAAAACTAAAGTATTGGTTAAAAACTTCACCGAAGGACAAAAACAGGAATTGGCAACAAATTGTTAAAAACTACAAATTGTTAAAAAAATTAAATATTTGGGAATACAAATGACAGCAGCGTACATGATACTTAAAAAGACAATTATGATAAACTGAAGATACAAATTAAGACAGACTTGGAAAACTGGAAAAACCTGCACCTGTCCCTCCTTGGAAGAATTGTGACAGTTAAAATGAATATTCAACCAAGAGTATGATTCCTATTTCAAACAATTCCAATAAAGCCAGGAAACACTACTTTAGTAAACTGAATAAGTTGATAGCTAAATTTGTATGGAATGGAAGAAAACCTAGAATTAAACTAAAAGCACTTCAGGTTGATAAACATAGAGGAGGATTCTACTTACCAGAATGGGAGCATTACCACCAGGGATGGGTTTCTCCTGGTTCGCTGGTTACCCGGTTCGTGGATGCGCTGCGAGATCGGCTGTCAAAAGCACGCTGCGCGGGATCGCGTTCAAAAACTTCATGGTATTCTGCAAATACTCTGATCCAACAGCTGTGCAGCGGATAGCGATTAGGTACTGATCCTCTTTTTCTTGGTTAGATGTTGCTATTTATCAGTGATTATTTCCAGAGTTATAGAAGATGTATACAGCTTCAGCCCTGCTTCTTCCCAGCTAAAAATTCTAATTACTGCCCATTTCACAGAGGCATACATAAATAAGTGATTTTTAAGTATACCATAACAGATCAGCTTTCATTCTACTGTTTAATATAATATAATAGCAATTGAGGAAATATAATCAAAGAAGGGAAAAATCATAACTAAAGAAACTTGGTGTCCATGAGCTCATATTTTAGATTTATTTGGTCTGAAGTCATTGTAGAATAAAATGAAAATATTTCTATTTGATTTTGCATATAGTTTTTTTTTAAAAGAAAAGAAATAAGAAGGCACTTTATAAGAGAACTAGTATTTCTTATGTAACCCTGAGTGAAAGCAAAAGAAGTAAACTGGCAATGGCTAACTGTTACTATCACTATTATTTCAGATATACAACACTTTGCCAAATATCATGAATTTCCTTCCTGGGCCTCATAAGAAAATCTTCTCTGACTGTAAAAAGGTCTGTAACTTCATTAGGAACGAAGTGGACACTCACAAGGAGACCCTGGATCCAGAGAATCCTAGAGACTATATTGATTCCTTCCTCCTTAAATTAGAAAAGGTACGTTGCAAAGATATTTCACAGATAAAAACACAAAGAACAGTGTTCCACTTGTGCCCCATTTTCTGATGACATCTAGGAGGGGGAGCAATTTGTACTGTTGAGACAAAAGAAAGCAAAAGGACTGATATCTTCCAACCCTGCCACAAAAACTGTAGTAAAATATGCAGCCAAAATTGCCCTCCTAGGAATAGGGGTCTCTGTAAACAAGCAGTCACTCGTTAAAAAACTGTTGTGTGGAAATGTAGAAATAGAAGTGTTTCTAGCAGAGGACTCCTACTCATTTTTCAATTCTTAAAAAAGGAGGAGAGGGTTAAAAATGTCCCTGTCCTTTTAGTACTGTCCATGGAAAACCTTCTCTGTCCCTCTTGTTAGCAAAGAAGGTTGTATCCCAACAAGGGAAATTATACGGTACCAATCTGTTACTTACGTATTAGACTTCTTGGTACCATCTGCAAGAATGCAATACTGTGACAGGTTGCTAGTTGTGGCCAGCAAAACATTCATTCCAAGATTAATCTGGATGCTGTTGAATCATGAGATAGCAAATGCCCTTTGAGCATTAAGGGAAGTGAAGCCTTGTGGCTATTGCTTGGCAGAATGAAAAGGATTGTGGAAGGGGCTATCAGAGAATAAAAAGTATATGAATGGAATGCTTGGAAGATTTCAAAAGCTCCACTTGTGAGTTGGAGATGGAGAGGAGATTCCATGAAGAAAAGATAAAGAAGAAATTTCTGCATTACAATAGCTGCATAACTGGTAGGATTCTGGAGAAGAATTTATGATACAGGACAGAAAAAGGACCACTTTGATTTATTTAGAACTCAGCTGTTTCCCTTTCATTTAAACAATGATCCATCTGACCCAAACATCTATTAAGTTGAATTCGGTAGTCAAATTAATATAGAGAGTATAAAGGACTCTATCTTGGGTTATTTGCTGCCTATCCTCTAAGTTGGTCTAGAAAAAAAATTAAGTGAGAAGAAATAGGGGGACATCTTGATGACATTGTGATGAAGCTACACATTTCAAACTTCTGACTTTTAATTTTATTTCTACCTTAATTTACAGGAACAAAATTCTTCCATAATCTGTATGGAAGACTTGGTCATGACTGTGTTTGAGCTCTTCCTTGGTGGGACAAGTACCACAAGCAGTTCCATCTCATATGCTCTTATCGTTCTGGCCAGATTCCCAGATATCCAAGGTATATTGAGTGATAAACTTTGTTTATATTTTCTCCCTCAAATATGGATTCCCAGATACACTACAAAGAAAAACTACCAGCTGGCATTTTCCTGCTGTTTTTCATTATATTTCCAGATATTTGCAGTGACAATCCAATGTGTTAAAGACACCTTCCAAATTAGCCTTTTAAAGAGACTATAAATAATAGAAACCCAATATAAATGTTATATTTCTCTAAGCATGTTTTCTTAGTATTTTACATGTTCCCCTAGATCAGTGGTGGTGAACCTTTTGCCACTTGCATGCTCAACCCACATCCCATCCAGCGCTCCTCCGCTCTCCCCTCTGCCTTTCTTGGAAGCACAGCTGATCCGTGGATCATTGGATCAGCTGTGTTTTGGGTCGTGCACGCATGCGCACGGGGGCAGGGGAGCAGGGGATCACATGTGCATGCATGGGGGGTGGGGGGAGTGCCCCTGCACATCTGCATGCACCCTTCCACTCCCCGCCCCTTCAAGCATGTGCACACAACTCCCATGCTCCCCTGCACCCTGTGCATACACACATGACCCCCCCACACTCCCCCACCCCCACACATGCACACACGATCCCCCATGCTCCCCCATGCATGAGCGCTGTGCTTCCAAGCAAGCCAATACCAGCATAGAGCAAGGGCGGGTGGGCTGGCCCATTTCCACCACGCATGCCATAGGTTCACAAATCACAGCCCTAGATCACATTTAGAAGAACTCTAAATAACCATGCACCATTGAGCCATAATTTCGGAGATATTTTGTTAACTTTTAAAAACAGAATGAACACAGGAAGGAGAAAAATCAGTGTGAGTGTGAGTTCTGACTTCCTGCCATCTTTCCCATTGAATTTCCTTGTGAAAAACTGACAGTGAATATAGGAAATATCCCTTCCCTTCTTTCTTTTAGAGATATTTCCTTAATAGATTCCTCAGCGCTTTCAACAGTGACAGAGCTTCTATGTACTACCTTCACTTCAAAAGTTGGGATACATTGGGAGATGTAACTGCTTTGAAAGCCCATGTTAAATGGAATTGTTTTATGCCATTTTGTATTTAATCAAAAATGCTTTATATCATAATAGGTTTTATAAAATTTGCAAACTTCAATGTCATTGTTTTGCCCAGTTAAAGGTTATGCAAATTAGAGTTTTAGCACCACATAGATAAATAGTTTAGTTTAGTTCACTTTAGTTTAGTTTAGTTTATTCGATTTATACCTCACCTCATTTTCCCAGTCAAGGGGAAATCGAGGCAGCTAACAACAATTAAAAACAATATATTACAATATAAAATCAAACACAACCATCCATCCATTCACACACATTCAACGATTTTCAGAAGTGGTGGTGGGGCATATCAATTCCAGGCCCTCCGTCAAAGCCAGGTCTTCGTAGCCTTATGGAAGGCCAACAAGGTAGGGATGATCCTAATCTCTACTGGAAGCTGGTTCCAGAGGGTTGGCACCCACACAGAGAAGGCCTTAGCATGCGGTCCTGCCAGCCGACATTGTCTTGCTGACGGGACCCATAGCAGGCCCCTTCTGTGAGACCTAACTGGGCGCTGGGAGGCATAAGGTAGCAGGAGGCGTTCTCGAAGGTACCCCCGCTCCTAAGCCATGTAGGACTTTAAAAGTTGTTACTATCACCTTGAATTGCACCTGGAAGACCACTGGCAGCCAAAGCAGCTCATGGAGAATAACTATTATATGGGTGTACCAAGGTGCACCCACAATCACTCACGCGGCTGCATTCTGAACCAGTTGAAGTCTCCGAGTGCTCTTCAAGGGCAGCCCCATGTAGAGCGCATTACAGTAGTCGAAGCGAGGGGTGACAAGGGCATGAGTGACCGTAAGAAGAGCCTCCCAGTCCAGGAAGGGGCGCAATTGGTGCAGCAGGCGAACCTGCGCATAGGCACCCCTGGCCACAGCTGAAAGATGGTGATCCAATTGTAGCTGTGGATCCACTTCTCTTGAAGTGCCGTTTGATCAAGGGGAAAACTCTATATCAGCTCTGGTGCAGCTGAGGATGACTTAAGAGTGCCATTTAGGAGCTGGGGCCAAGACCAACAGACATCTGGAGATGAAACAGAGAGGAGACATTGCCAGAACACGCTTGTGCCCTGGTTAGGTGTAAATGAGGACATAGCCTTGAGGAATCCATCTTTTCTTTACATGTTGACATTGCTAAGCATACAAAGGGATCAAATATGAAATCGGACTCACTGTGCAAAGCTCCCATGCGTGTAACACTTGGCTAGAGTTGAATCCTAACGAGAACATTACCCTGAAATGTGCAATACAGATTTCCTTAATTCCACCATTCCACCAGAAGTTTGCTAGGGAAGATGGATGTTGCTTACGATGCAATTTCTGGTTAAAAAGGGTTAGCTTTGGGTAGGAAAAAGCACTTCCAATGCACGGATCTAATTTTGCCCTTTGAAGAGAGCTGGGAAATCTCTGGATTTTTCATTTGCACCTATTCCCAGGGCGTCTGGTTGCCGGGAGTTTTATTTCGTAAGCTTTATTTGATATGAAAGAGCCCCCTGGCGCTTAAGAAAGATGCTCTGCAGCCCGAGCTAAAATATAAACGAAAGGGCAGAGAGAAAAAGAAAGGTTGCACTGATGCCTTTGCTCCCTACAGATTGGTAGCAGTTAAGATTCTTGCAGGAGTTGCAAACTTGACACTTCAGGATGCTTCTGGCCTACTTCAGATCGAGCTCCCCAGGGTTGGGAGCAGTTCTTTCAATTGGGTTTTTGGACAATTCAGCCTCTGCGTTGAACTGCAAACACACGGAGTTTAAATGCTATCCAGGAGGTTGTGTGGGTAAAAGAAAATGTTTGTTGCACATCATAGCTTTTGTAGGAAGTTAGCACTCACCCCTCCCCCTAGAAAAATGAAATATTTTGGGAACAGTAGAAACCTGGACAGAAACTCAGCCCCCACCTTTGTGAAAGGGCCATCTACCTCCTCCAGGAAGAGCTATTCAATGAATCATTAAGACATGAGCCAGTTTATTCTTCATAACAAAGGTACCTTTCTCAGGACAT
>JANHGC010032954.1:0-10289 GCA_027560395.1 Boaedon fuliginosus | reverse complement strand
ACAAAAGAATATTGATGTTAGAAGGGCACAACTTACAATTGGGGTGGCATGCATTTCTATGGTATGGGAAAAGAAAAATACAGAGACACTTCTAAAGGTACTCTATCAAGAATGCTCTGCTGTCAGTATGGGAAAAAAATTAAACAGAATCATTACATGAAAATACTGGTCTGGCTATCTACAATGGAAGCGCTAATATATCCTAATCTTCTAGAACTGGAAAAAAATAGTAAGGTACAAATATCATAAACAAGGGGACTTAAAATCAAAACAAGAACTAAAAAATCAGAGAATCGACCTGGCCTGGTAGCCACATATTCAAATACAAATGAGACGTAAGAAAAATGCAGAAATATATGGATTTTATAAGAACCCCTAGAATTAGATCAGATATTTCTAGGGACAGATGACAATTTATAATTGCTCATTGAATTTTAAATGGAAGAACATGTAAAAGAAACCATCATAGTATGGGCAAAAAATTTTGGATATAACATAGAACTATTGGCAAAAACTATGGGAAAGAAATTACAAACTAACAATGTCAACAGCAAACCTTTATAAAATGTACTATAGTTATAGATGGCATTTGCCACCAGCCAAATATGGCAAAAATGTTCCAAAACAATTGAAACCCTTTGACAGGATAATGCAGTACATGGTAACGGCAGCAAGAATGGTATATGCCCAAATGTGGAAAAACGAACAGATACCAACCATAGATAATTGGACTATAAAATTATTGGACTATGCTGAAATGGACAAATTAACAATATTGGTCAAATATGATACTATGGACCTATTTGAAAAAACATGGAGACCTTTATTGAACTGTTGGATACAATAGCATGGAAGTAATGTCACATTCTGAACAAATTTTGGAAAACTATAAATCGAAAGTGCGTGATGTAACACAGTCAGAATCGGAAGCTTGTAAGATGTTGTATATATCTTTTATGTTACTGTTAGTATGTTATTTTTAAAATATGAAAACAATAAAAAATGACATTAAAAAAAATGTTTCAAAACAGATTGCCAGAGTGTTGGAAATATAAAGAGATAACTGAGTCATGTTACCATATGTGGTGGACTTCTCCAATGGCAAAAAAATATCGGTTAAAGATAAAAAGTGGTTAGAAGAAATGACAGCACAACAAATAGATTTAAAACTAGAACTGTTCTTATTAGGTATACTACCGGGGAAATAAAACAAAAGAGTTACATACTTAATGTTATATGTAATAACGGTAGTGAGAATTACATACGCACAAAACTGGAAAAACAAAAGTATACCTATAAATAGAAAGATAATAAAGAAAATACTAGACTCCGCTGAAATGGACAGGTTAACGAGGATAAAGAGGAAACAGTATTATTTAACATGGGATTTATTGTATAAATGGTTAGAAAACAGAAGTTGTTAGTAACTTTATAAAGATGATTAATAAAATAGAAGTAAATACATATATATAAGCATAACACTATAAGCAATATTACCATTGGACTACACTTGATTATAAAGGTGATTAATGGTGATTTTAGAGCAATTAGATGTGAAGATTATATTGTATGATTATGAGAATGGTTATAATCATGTTGTATATTATGTATATTCAAAAGAGACTTCATACAGACAGTACACTGTCATTGCAGACGATGTATAATAAAGGAAAATGTGTAATAAAAAATAAAAAAAGAAGAATGCAGGCAGCCTTTACTTGGTCCACTGATCTCCTGGTTACTCATCAGTGTTCAGCTTTCATAATGAGACATAACACTAGAGATTACTTAACTGCCTAGATGCAAATAACCAGATCTTATATTTTAATCACATTTTCAAATTACACATCTACACACATAGGGACTTGTTAAAAAGCAGTAGGTGGAGAGCCAACATAAAATCGTGATTAAGGTGTTGGACTAGCTGGGGGAATGCCCAAGGGCAAAATGAGTGCAATCTAAGGCTGGGAAAAAATATGGATGATTAAGGAGTGTTGATTGAGATCAGGGACACCTGGGTTCCAGTTGACACTCAACCATGGAAGCCTCCTGAGCGACCATCACCCCCTTTAGGCAGCGCCCAGTTAGATCTCATAGGGAGGGCCTGCTCCCGATACCGTCGGCTAAGCAATGTCGGCTGGCGGGGCTGCGGGCGAGGGCCTTCTCTGTGGCGGCACTGTCCCTATGGAATTCACTCCCCGCGGAGATTAGAACCATCCCCAGCTTGCCTATGTTCCGCAAGGCATTGAAGACCCGGCTTTGCCAACAAGCGTGGACCTAACATCCTGTCCTTCCCTCCCCCATGTACAATTGAATGAGTGAGTGTGTTTTTTCGATTTTATTGTATAGGTCTTGATGTTTTTATTGTATTGTTCGCCGCCTCGAGTTCCCCGAATGGGTGAAGAGAGGCAGGATATAAATTGAACTAATAAATAAATAATAAATAAATAAATCCTCCTTCAGAAGAGTGCTATTGTAGTGGGAAAAATTGGGGGAACTATCTGAATTCCTAAAAGACAGACAGGTCCTGCAGGAGTTGGGCGGCATCCAAATTAAAATAATAAATAAATCAGCAAATAAACGTGCATCATAAACGCTGAGATAAGCAAAGCCCGAGTTGAACTTGAGTTCCAACCTTTTCTTTGAGGAGTTCATGGTAAAATCCACAGCTGGTATGTCACGTGAAGCCCTACATGACCGCCGGCCAAAAAGAAACTAGCATTTAACCGATTTGGATCAAAGGGCGGTGGATCAACCCAGAGACGGAGAAGGTCGGCGGGGCGTCGAAAAGAACCAGCCGCGCCTGTGGTAGCAATAGGTCTCCTTCTGAAGTGACTCACTGAGCCCACAGATGCTTTGCTCGCCCTCCTCCCTCCCCGCTAATCGCTTCAGCCTCTCCCACCCCGAAAGGCCTCGGAGAAGACGTCGCCGCCCCTCCTCGCCAGCCGGACGGGACGCGCTCACCTCTCCTCATAAGGCATTGAGCAACGCGGCGGCGCCTACCGCACAAGAGGCGGCCCAAGCCCCGGAATCGGGTGAGGTGGGGAAACCTCCCCCTCCCACTCCCGGCCGCCCGGACTCACTCAAAATCTCCTTGCGGCGGTCGGCGTGCGGCTGGTCGGTGTAGACCCACTCGAAATCTTCTCGGGCCACAAAGTTTCCCATGCCGAAGGAAAAGCCGCCACCAGGCCGTGGCTCGCCGGAGGCGCCTTCTACCGATCCCCACGAGCTGCAAGCGGCGGTGTGCCAACACCGCTACTTGCCTGACTCTCGCCCTCACATTGAAGGGAAGGAGGGCCTGCGCCGACGGCCGCCTCTTCGTCGCGGCCCCATTGGCTCCCGCAGTCGGTGACGTCACGGAAACAGCTCCTCTTGAGAGAGGCCGGACGGCCCAAAATTCAAAGTGGTCCTTTTTTTTCTTTCTTTCTTTTTTTTCCCCTCACACATTTGGAGAGGATTCGCATGTTAGGCGTGTTTCATTTCAACGTGGCTAAATCTGATGGTTAATAATCTTACCCTACCATTCCCGGAACTTCTGCAGACTGCGCCCACCCGGTGTCATCACCCTAGGAAAAGATGCTGGGAGCTTCCTCTTCCATTGGAAGTTAGGGCGGTGGAGGCACGGAAGTGAGCTTGTTCTCACGTGCCCCCTTTGCTCGGAAAAGCTGCCCAAAATTCGTTTACAATGCAGGGAGGCAATAAAGACGCCGTTCTTTCGCTGCCCGAGACCCTGCTGACGTTCAGGGCTATATTAAAAACCTCTCTCTTTTTAAAATGATATTTCGGATGCTTTAACGTAATGCATACCATGTTTTTGCAAGGTTTGTAAGTAATCGCTTACGCGCGTATGTGCATACATCTTGCTACGGGAAATTCTCTCTGGGTGGTTTGCGACATGTGATGCCGCTGCGGATAAATATATCCATTCGGGGTGGGGGGTGGGGGGAAGGCGGAAAGATTGCAACAGTGGCTGGGAGCTTGAAAATGGAAGGCATGTTCGGGCTCGAGATAACTGCCTGTAGTTTTTAAGAGATGTATATTGGGTTATTGTTATTTAATGGTTGGGAGCCTCCCAGAGTTCAATTCAAGATGGAAATGCTTTAAAAATGCTTCCACTTTTGGCGAGGCGAGCCTCTTGACGTCTTAATTCGCTCCGTGTAAACTGACTGAAGGCAGAGAACCGAGGCTCCGTTCGGGCCTTCTGCCGGACACGCTTTCCCCATCCCATTAACAGCAACATTTTGGCAGCAGGAGTCTGGCCTGAGCGGCGCTTTTAAAACCTTGCCCGCAGCCCGCGCGGTCCCCTTCTAGGGATGTTGATACTGACGCCGACCCACCCACCCCCATTGATATTAACTGGACTCTCCAAGAAGGGTGCGCAGGACCCGAAGAAGCGGCGCGCGGATGCCCAGCTTGCGGAGCCTAGATTGTGAGCTGCGGTGGTGGCGGTAAAAAGAGGGCGGAGCGGGAAGGAGAGACGAACGTGTGGACGGATATTCAAGTCGAATTTTGTGTCTACGCGGAAGCCGCTTTTGAACTTACGGCTAGAAACCGAAGGAACTGTTACATTCAATTTTGGGGTTTGACGATTAGAAATGTTTATGATTACATAAATATCAGGTTTTATTAAATTTCTGATCAAAAGGTTAGTGTGTTTTATAACTATATCGAAGAAACCGTTTTTCATTTTTCTTTATTTTTTACACCTTTCCTTAATAATTTTTCTTTTTTTTTAGAGAGAGCCAAAGGAGATTAGCAACACATCTTTCAGCTTCTCTACTTTGTATCTGCAGGCTCCAGAAATAGCTGCCACAAAGAGGGAGAGCATTTTCAATAACAAATCAATAGTGCTAGTGAATTTCTGCATGTTAGTAACAAGTAAACATAAATTCCAGACTAGGAAAAAGGAGGGGGAAGTAACAACTAAACAAATTACAGAATAGGAAAAGGGGGGATTAAAATAAAAAAGAACTGGTGTAACTTTATTACTTTGTTATATATAACAAGTGGAGGATGAGGAGAAAAAATATGAGATACAGAATCTCGTTAAGAACTTCCAATCTTGACTATTGAAACACGCTCTACATGGGGTTGCCCTTGAAGAGCATCTGGAAGCTCCAGGTGGTGCTAAATGCAGTGGCCCACATGGTTTTGTGCAGACCCCGGTGTGCACATGTATCACCTCTCCTGCGGGAGCTGCATTGGTTGCAGATTTGCTTCTGGGTGAAATTCAAGGTGCTGGTTGTCACCTTTAAAGCCCTTCAGGGCTTGGGACCAGGTTATCTGAAGGACTGGCTCTTGCCGATCACATCTACCCGACCCATCAGAGTGGGGAGGCAGGGAATGTTGCAGGTCTCATCCCCAAGGAGATACACCTGGTGGGATCCAGAAGGGTCTTCTCCGTGGTGACTCCGTCTCTCTGGAACATCATTCCCCCAGAAATTACCGTAGAATGGTCCCCTCTCTATTTTGAAAGGTGCTGAAGACCTGGTTCTGCCAGCAGGCCTGGGGAACCCAGAGCGGGATGGAGCCCATTAAATGGTTCATGTGATCTGCTGTCGTTGGGGCGGGGATGGGAGTTGGGGGGTGATTTAGTTATATTGTACTTTATTAATTTATTTCTTTTTGTTAGTTTTTATTGTTTTAAATATGGTTTTATATTCTGTAAGCCACCTCCAGTCGCCATGGGCGAATAGCGGCAATATAAATTCAATAAATAAAAATAAATAAATAAATAAATAAATATTACATATTAGAAATAAAAGAAAATTGCTTTCTCATCTGAGGGTATGCATGCAGTGAAGCCAGGAAAAAAAACAATATTGAACCAAGTGGATCAAAGGAGGAGGATCTACACTAAGTCCAAAAGTGAATATTCCTGGAAGAGATAGTGCCAAAGGTGCTTTTTTTCCAGGAGGAAATGGACTTCGTCTTTTTTTGGGAAGATGTTTCACTTCTCATCCAAGAAACTTCTTCAGCTCTAACTGGATGGTGGAGAATGGAAGGATTTATATTCCTTGCAGACAGCTGGTCATCTGCATTCTTTCAGAGAGTGGTTGAGGCTACTTGGAGGTTTATCTGTGTCCTCAGGGTCAACTGAGCAAATGTGTGTGGAGACACCTTGGCTGCAGGATGTTTTATGCCCTGTGTCCCTTTACTGTTGAGGACAGGCACAGGCTGTTGGGGATGAGTCTGTGTTGTCTGCATCTCAGACTGAAGTGCAAATGATAGTTAGTCTGCAATTTGTTTGGAAATCCATTCATACTCCTGCACCATTCAAAGAGTGTTCATCCCAAAGTGCATAGCTAAATATGGAGATTTTCTGTCATCCAGGTCGTGGTTGTCCCAAAGATGCTACACTGAGGAGATATTTGTTAGTAGGCAAAGGAGAATTCATGATCCCAGTACTTCCAGATTTTAAAAAATCTAATCATGATCATATTTTTAAAAAATAAAAAGTAAGAATACATGAAAAAAAATCGTTCATAGAAGAAGAGTGAAATTTATTTGAATAAAAAGAATTAACAAGCCAGCTTTTGCAAGTTTCAAAAATTATTTGGAAGAAATGATAAAACAAACAAATGTAACTGCTTTTATTAAAGCTATAGGAGTCTGAAGGAAATAATTGCTGTTTTAAGACTTAAGTGATTCTTTTTCAGACTGAAAAAAAGCATCTTTACTGAATAGCAGACATTAAATCTAGAGCACGTCTTCTGAACCAACTTATTAGCAATTATGGAAAAACAGGGTTCCCACCGTGGTTGGCAGGGCGAAGACAAAATTTCCTGACCCAAAAGTAGCTAAGCAGGATCAGTATTGGACAGACTACTAGGAAACCCAAAGATGTAAAGCTCAACTCTGAAACCAAAAAAATATCACGGAAGAAGGCAACAGTAAGATAGAGATGGACTGTATGAGTTTAAAGTTGGGCAAAGTACAAGTTTAATAAATAATATTAAACTTATAATATTACACTTATTACAAGCTATATATACTATTATATCATGGCATAATCCTGCATAATATAATTGCATAATAGATAATACAAACTGGCTCTCCAGTTTGGTCTAGTAGTTAAGGCACCAGGCTAGAAAGTGGGAGACCATGATTTCAAGTCCCATATTAGTCATGAAAACCAGCTGAGCCAGTCACAGCCCAGGGCATTTCACAGGGTGGTGGTTGTGGGGAAAATAGGAAGTGTGTTGGATATGTTCACCACCTTGAGTTATTTTTTAAAAATAATAAAAGGTATATTGTAGGCATATTGTGGGAGTGCAGAAATGGGGTTTTTCTGACGTTTCAGGCCATAAGGGGCACACCCCACTTGGCCTAGCTTTGGGTAGAACTCTGGATGAACTTGCCCTATGTTTCTTATTATCTTCTGGGAAAGAGTTTGGTGTAACCGTGGGAGCGATGTGAGCCTGGAAAATGATTATCTTTTGCTCATTAGCAGAGATGAGATAACGCAAGTTGTCCTGGGTTACTGGAATAATGTGTTTTTTACCTTGAATGAGCTAATGTTACTGGGTGTATAGGATGTAGGTGGAAGGTAATAAAGGAGGAGGGAGAGGAGGTCAGAGGAGGTGCCTGTTCCTGACAGGGCTTTTCACTTTCCTTCTGATCTCTTGCTAGCTCCAGGTAAAATCTGTTTCTGCTGTCTGTCTCTGATTTGCTACAGCATATAAATTAAAATAAAATATGGCTGTCACATAGTCAAATTTTCAGACTGGATATTTATTTGTATTACTACTATTCCTTTATGCCCCTAATGTCACTTGGTGTTGAGCTCTAATAGCTTTTATATACTATAACTAGTATAGTTTTCTGCTAGTACAAATTACTCTAGGCCCCAGATGTTAAATTTGCCGCATCACGTTGCTATCACATGACGTTTCATGACGTTTTCCCCCTTCGCGGAGCTGGGGTGGGTGAGGCCTGCGCATAATTCATCAGGCCCACAGGTCATCAGTTTGACACCCTTGCTTTAAGCCATCCTCTCTGATGGGCCAGGGAACGACTAACGTCTTTCTTATTGTCTTAATCTATAGAGGAAAAAATACAGCTTTTTTTCTACATGAGTGCAAGTCAATTATCCACTCAGGGAAAAAACGTTTTGGTATCTGTGGTACAATTCGAATTAAATAATATTGAAAGTATTGTAAGCATATGGGAACTATATTGGCTGAGATCATGAACAATAAGAAAACGCAAACTGAGAACAAAGCACCAAATGATTAGGCAACACTCACAAGGGAAGCAAAATGAGGACACCCTTCTTACTGTATATTTGCACAATCTAGCCTGGGAGTGAATGACTAAACATAAAGAGACAGGGATGGGGGTTTTGCTGATTCAATTTCTCATGCTAATTTGAGACAATTGTTTCTATGATCAAAACTGTAAAAAAAATTAACAGGTCAAAATACATGTTCAGTTCTTACAGTGTATATTTGATAATGTTCTAAAATAGAAACTTATTGGATTATAAAATCCTAAGGTTATTGATATCCCATGATCCAATTTACAAGTGCAAACCACACAATCTGTTTGAGGCAAGTTTATTTGTACAGTACTGAGAACAGATCTACCCAGTGGAGGGTAAAAACAAACTTTATATAGTCTTAAAATAATTATTGACCAGCAGTGATGTTATCTATTATTACATAGGTTAGATTTCCTGCTTATAGTGAGATACAGTATGCAGCAATAAAGTGGAAGTTGGTAGTAGTCAGGTTTTGTGGTAAGTTACTTCCTAATTTCCATTTAAAAGCACAAGTTCTGATTCTTATATCTATAAAACAGAGGTGTTTGTTTGTGCTCTATATAAACCTGCATTTCTCCACCAATTTACCTCAAACTTGACGGATAGGTAGCAAAGGGTAGTAAGATCAGCACTGCTGGGGTCTCCAAAGGGTAGGGGGACTTTTTGCCCCCTTTTTGGGGGGGCAAAAAGGACACTTCAGTAACAAGCAGCCTCTCTCTACTGAATGTGTGCTGTTTTCAAACTGACTGAGGAACCATTTTCAAACCTCTGAGGCACCATCTTTTATTCATATAAATTCCACATTTGCCCCAGCGGTGACGGGCCGAAAACACATGGAGCAGCCCAACCCGCCAAGTAAGGTTGCCTACAATGTTGGAGGGGGTGCCAGGGGCTTAAGAAGGCCTGCAAATGCTGTGGCACAAATATATTTGAAAAAAAACAAGCAAGGCCGGGTAATCAGCTAGTTTAATATAATCTGTGAGACAGTATCTGCAAATGTTTAAGCAAATTATTAAGGAGGCTCACTCGAGTTCAGTGGTCTTGGAAGTTTGGAGGTTTTGGTTCAATAATTTGAATAATAATAATTCAATAGGTGACTTTTTACTTTGATAGTCAAAATGGCATCTGGACATGCAATTGAAGCCCCCCCCTTTTTTTTTTACACACAATACATTAAAGAAAAAGGCAGGCTAATAGCTTGATGATAACTGAAGAATATAAAATGATGAATATAAAACAGAATCTTTCAAACACGGAAAGTCCTGTTTAAAACCTAGAGGGAGCAAAAGTTAAAATTTCTATAGAAAAAAAATTCCATTCAGTAGAAATGTTCACAAATGATTTTTTTCAACATCAAGTCAGCCAGGAATTGATCAAATTATGAAGACACAAGCTACCAAAAGTTAAAAATGATTAAATTACTCATGGGGCTTCCCTTCTCTTTTTGCAGCTTGCTTGCAAAACTGACACACTACAGACATGCAGCAGGAAACTCCTGACAATTATAGGATTAGGAAGATTTTTCTGTTTTGTACTAAATGCAACAGATGTAACATTGTAAAAAAAGAACAAATGTAATAAACCAAATGTAAACACTAACCTTGTGAAAGAGATCCTACAGATTGGCATGTTGTAAACAAAGATAAGTTTTGTATAAAGGTCTTATACAAAGTTTAAGACACTCACATTTACTTGGGGCATTTGATTTGAATCTCGGTCCCAAGCCTGAGGCTCTCTATTTCTGCAGAAAGAAACGAGTTCCAGCATGACTTATTGGCCACTCCCACCAGGAAAACAACCCAGCTGAGGCTCAGGCCAACAAGGCTATCAGCTCATGGTCACAATCACCATTGTGAGGGAAAGGAAAATTAGGCTTAGGAATTACTATAGGAATATAAACCTCAAAATGACAGTGTCAAGGCTGATTCGTTGCGGTCAAGCACGAGTACACACGCAGTGAGATTTCTCCAGTCGTGGTTTAATGCCCTAACCCAACACGAACAGTCCTTTGCAGTTAAGCTCACTC
>JANHGC010032941.1:0-10290 GCA_027560395.1 Boaedon fuliginosus | reverse complement strand
TACAGCCCTGACACCGTTTTTGTTTGAGTTTAGTTCCTGTTCTCGTGTGGCAATTAAAAGATATTTACCCATATCAGCGGTTTTGTGGAGAAGTCTTTTTGTTCACCTGCAGACAGGCTAACAGGAAAACGGTGTCAGGAATCGCTTCGTCTTTGCTCCGCGCGGTAGGTCTGTGCAGGGGCCGCTGCTGCAAGCCCCGACGAGACGAACAGCTGTTCTTCGGGCCGAGCATGGGGCTGGCGGCCGGGATACCGCATGGCTCGTCGCGGCCAGTGACCAGCTGACAGGCATCCTAAGAGTGTGTGTTGGTCTGGAGGCGACACGAGGAGCCGGCGGCTTGGGAGGCACAGCTGATGGGCGGAGAGCGTGCGCTGGCCTGGGGGGATACAGCAGGCAGCCGAAGAGTGTGTGTTGGTCCGGAGGCGACGTGAGGAGCTGGCAGCCTGGCGCTAGGCAGCCGAGACGCACAGGCGGCCACCTCGGACGGCCACCTCGGGGGACCCGGAACGAGGAGCAACCGATGGAGGGCGAGGAGGGCTTTGAAGAAGAACAGGCGGTAGAGCAGACCCAGGAGCCTCCGAGTATTGAGGAGGAGGCGCAAATGGCCTCGTATCTTACTTGGTTGCGTGCCCAGAGGAAAAAACCACCTGCAAGAGCGGCCGACGACGATGCCTTACTGGGCACAGTCGGGGGCGTGGCCGAGTCCAGGCCGGCCGGAGAGGAGGGGGATGTTGAGGACCGACCAGACCCGGCTGTGCGAAGGAAGAAGAAAGTGGACAAAACACCCAAACCCATTGGGCAGAGTACTGAGGCAGGGCCCGGGTATAGGCAAGCCTGGCAGGAGATGAAATGGCAGGTTGGACTCGATGATACCAGCCGGTTCGGGGAACCAGGGGAAACCACATTGGCAGTACTGAAGGAGAAATATGGACGCAGTGGGTACACCACCCTTGGCGGTGGGTTGCTGGATGAGGACACTCGCCCACTTGGGCATCCTGGTCCACATAGCACCTTCGTGGCTGGGGTCCAGGACAATAGGCGTGGGTCAGTTGCGCCACCACTGGGGCCACCAGGGCCCGTTCCGGCGCAGTGGCCCGTTCAAGTGTATGGCCCGCCACCCAAAGCTAGCTTTGATGGCCGCCCAGAGAGGGTGGCTCTGTTCTTGAGCCAAATCCTGAGCCATATGGACCAATATGAACACATGTATAAGAACCAGTGGGATATGGTTGTGGCCATAACAGCGACTCTGGATGGGGAGGCAGCCGATTGGGTGGCAGGACTGCACCATCGCCATGCCACCGAATTAGCCACCATGGGTCCCTTTCTGGATGCCTTACGAGCCCGATTTGAAGACCCTTGCTGGGCTCAGCAGGCAGCAGCAGATTTATTAGCTCTCCGTCAAAGAGGCCAGCCAGTTCGGGACTATATCAAAGAGTTCAGAGCCTTGGTGGGGAATATGCCGTCATGGCCGGAGCAGCTTCTTTGCCATCACTTCAGCAACGGCCTGGATAAAGAGTTACAACACGCTTGTGTTTATGGCCGGGTAAAGCCGGAGCTAGACGAGTGGTATAGGGCCGCTACGGAGCTGGAGGCTGGACTTCGGCGTTTCCGGGGCGGGCCCACACTCGGGTCAAAACGTGGTGAACGTATCCCGTTGCGGGGCGTGGGGGCTTCACGGGGTCCGCCGGCACGACCAATGAGGTGCTACAGATGCGATCGGGTTGGACATCGCGCTGCGGAATGCCCTCACCTAGGGACCAGTGTGGGTCCTAGCAGAGTGCCACCGGCCACCAGTACGCCGTGGAGTACCGCTGTGAGGGGGAGGCCCAGTTCAGCTGGGAAGAAGGTGGTCCAGAGCCCCACAACCCCAGGCCCAGCGGTGGAGGATGACGGAAATCCCAACATTGATCGGAGCCAGGTTGAGGAGAATGGAAGCAGCGACGAGGATCCCATGGTAAGCGCTCCTGTTATACCATTCACCATAGCAGTGACCTTAGTGGGGCCGAAGAAGACTGTGTTGGTCGCTGCCCTTATCGATACCGGGTGCACTAGATGTCTGATCAGTAAAAACACTGCCAGTCTTTTAGAACTACGGACATCTAGATTAAAGCATCCCATGGTTTTCGAACAAATGGACGGCTCAATGTTGGGGGGTGAACCAGCCACTATGGTAACCGAACCAGTGCAAATGATTGTAAACACACATAATGAGCGTATCCGCTTTATAGTCAGCCCGCGGATGTCAGATCCGATCATTTTGGGTCTCTCCTGGTTGGACCAACGACAGCCCATGATTTGGTGGGAGGGTGGTTGTAGAAGGATACGTTTCACTCCAGAACATAGTAATTCTGTTCTAGAGCCCGAAGGGAATACCTCAGAGACTCTGAACATACCCGCTGAATATGTAGATTTACATGGAGTATTCAGTGAGGAAGACGCTGATACGTTACCACCCCATTGAACCATTGATTGTGGCATAGATTTGATACCCAGGACTAAGTTACCCCGACCGAGAATGTATTCCATGATGCCACGTGAACTTGAGGAGATGCGGAGCTATCTGGACAAAAATCTACAACGGGGATTCATAACACAGAGTAGATCCCCTATAGCCGCTCCCGTCCTCTTCAGAGAAAAGAAGGACAGAGGTTTGAGGTTATGTGTGGATTATAGGAACCTAAATGCTATTTGCCAAGAGCCCTTATATCCCCTACCATTGATTAGAGACCTCCTATCCACGTTGGCGACAGGAAGGGTGTTCACCTGTCTGGATTTAAGGGAGGCATATTATCGAATTTGGATCCGAAAAGGGGATTAGTGGAAGACCTCATTCAATTGCCCTCTGGGGAGTTTCCAATTTAGGGTGATGCAGTTTGGGCTAAAGGGCGCCCCAGCTGTATTTATGCAGCTGATTAACTCCGTATTGCAAGATCTTCTGTACAAAGGCGTCTTGGTGTACCTGGACATATTAATATATTCTTCCGATTTAAAAACACATGTCCAGATGGTCAGGGAAGTGTTACGACGATTGTGGGACGAAAAGCTATATGCAAAGCTTAGTAAATGTGCTTTCCATCAAAGCACCTTAGACTACCTAGGATTCCAGATATCTCCCCAGGGGATTGAGATGGACCCAAAGAAAGTAACATCCATTGTCCAGTGGCAAGTGCCGAAAACCCCTTAAACAATTGCAAGCCTTTCTAGGGTTTGCTAACTTCTATCGGCAATTCATTCCTGGGTTTGCACAAATAGCTTTACCCCTAACGGAACTACTGAAGACCAGACATCTGTCCTCTCCTCCCACTCCTAACCAAATCCTTCAGTGGACAGACGAATGTACGGAAGCATTCGAGAGCCTGAAGTCCCATTTTATGCGAGAACCGTGTCTCCAACATCCGAATCCAGACCGGATGTTTATGGTGCAGGTAGATGCCAGTGATGTGGCCATAGGGGGGGTGTTACTCTAGCGAGATGACTCCAATAGATTACGACCATGTGCATATACCTCGAAAAAGCTAACTCCCACAGAAAGAAATTGGGCTATATGGGAGAAAAAAGCTTTTGCGGTACACTGGGCTCTGAATAACTGGCACCATTATCTGGAAGGGTGCAAGGTCCCATTTGAGGTCTGGATGGACCATCAAAACCTTTTAGCATTGACTAAGGTACGAAGGTTATCCCCGAAACAGGCCCGATGGGCCCAATTTTTCCATCGCTTCTACTTTTCTTTAAAATACATCCCCGGTGGGCAAAACTTTTTGGCAGATGCCCTGTCACGACAACCGCAGTTCCAGTCGCGACGGGAGGAGGTTATACAACCTTTAATCCCTGGGGAGGAGGATGTTAAACAGTTCCAGCAAGTACATGCAGCCAATAGCTTTAAGCTGAAGTTAATTGGGGCTTTGGAAAAGGACGAATGGTGGCTGCGGAACAAATCCACAGGAGCAGTACGGCACGGGTTAGGTTGGAACAATAATAAGATTTATGTCCCAGTTAGTTGCAGACTACAGCTATTACACCTATCACACGATGTTAAAGTGGCCGGCCATTTTGGTTTCCTGAAAACATTCCATCATATCCGGCAAAAGTTCTGGTGGCCCACTATGAGAAAGGATATTGAGCAATATTGTAAAAACTGCAAGGTGTGTTTAGCGTCAAAACACAAAAGTGGAAAAACGTATGGCCTGTTGCAACCGGTAGCAGATCCTCGTTTTCCTTGGGATGAGATAGCGATGGACTTTATAGTTGAACTACCACCAAGCAGAGGTTGTACCGTAATACTTTCCATAATCGATTTGTTTTCAAAACAAGCCCATTTTATACCGTGTAGGCAGTTGCCATCAGCTAAACGGTTGGCCGATATTTTTATAAGCAACATTTACAGACTCCATGGAGCCCCAACAAGAATCGTTTCCGATAGAGGGGTACAGTTCACCACGAAGTTCTGGAAGGCTTTTGTAAATCTTATAGGGTCTTCACAGGGACTTAGTTCGCGGTACCATCCGTGCACCAACGGAGCAGCGGAACGTGTGAACGCAATGGTAAAACGGTACCTACGAAGCTATGTGAACCAAAACGGAACTAACTGGGTGGATCTATTGCCATTTGTGGAAATGGCCTATAATAGCGCTGAGCACAGTAGTATGGGACAATCTCCATTTGAGGTGGTATATGGGAAAAACCCAACGACAATACCGGAACTAGATGTTATTAGGCACGATAAAACAACCCCTGAGGAATGGGCGGCTAGACTCCCAAAATTATGGAGTAGCATCAAACAAGCTTTAGATGAGGCTAGGAAAAAATATAAACAATGGGCGGATAGAAAAAGACAGAAGCAGACCATACTCGCAACAGGCTCAATGGTGTATCTATCTACCAAAAGATACCGAAAATATAGAGGAGGACCGAAATATATAGGCCCATTCCCAGTTACCCGAGTAATTAATCCCAGTTACCCGAGTAATTAATCCAGTGACTGTACAGCTCCGACTTCCAGCGACACTAGGTCGAGTACATCCCACCTTCCATATAAGCCTATTAAAACCTGTACCTGATTCACCTGCGTTAGGTGAACATTGTGAGATAGATAACATATTAGATAGTAGGAAATACAACGATTTGACTCAATTTCTGGTCCACTGGAAAGGACATCCAGACACCGAAACCTCATGGGTTAACCAAGAAGATATAGATGCTCCTCACCTGATAAATGTGTTTCTAAGATCCCAACATATCTGATAACTCTTGTTTCCTTACAGATGGCGACCTGGTGAGGGGGAGCTGCCTGTCAGGTGCTGGTCTGCAGAAGCCAGGATGACGTAGATCTGCTTCCTGATAAATTATGCTGCAGATCCATTACAGCCCTGACACCGTTTTTGTTTGAGTTTAGTTCCTGTTCTCGTGTGGCAATTAAAAGATATTTACCCATATCAGTTGTTTTGTGGAGGCGTCTTTTTGTTCACCTGCAGACAGGCTAACAGGAGGATTCCCATCAGGAAGATTTCAGGGGGGGTTTCCAGTTGTTTATTTAACATATCCTGTATCCATTTCCTAATTTTCCCCCAATATTTTTTGATTATCGGACAAGTCCACCACATATGAAATAATGAACCTGTTGTATGATTACATTTCCAAAAATCCGTTGGCAGTTGGGGGAACATCTTTGCCAATCTGGCCGGGGGCATGTACCATCTATACAGTATTTTATATGTGTTTTCTTTGTATGATGTAGCCAAAGTCCATTTGTAATTTCCCCCCCATGCTGTCTGCCATTTTTCAAAGTCTATCTCATACCCGAAGTTGCTTGACCATGCCACTATTTTTTCTTTTATTGGGCCATCTTCTATTTCTAAGTCTAATAAAAATCTATAATTTTTTTATCATATTTTCTACTTTTCCTAATATAATCTTATCTAGTCCTTGCAATTCTTTATATATACCATAGGTTTCCAAATCTTTTTTATATCGTGTTCTAATCTGTATATAGGCCCACCAGTCTAATCCTAATTCCTGTCTTGGTTTTATTTCTCCTCCCTTGTTCAAAATATCCTTGTAGGTTAATTTTTGGTTTGGTTCAAGCACGTTCGGTATATTATAGCTTCCATAATCAACAGCCAGTAGGGTATTTTTTTATATATTTTTTGTTTTATTTTTCCCGAAGTTTCCAATAATGATTTCCTAACACTATTGTTTTTTTAAATATCTTTGTGGTTTATTTGTTTTCCATAGATAGGCATGCCAACCCAGCTGCAGATCACATCCCTCAAAGGTCAAGATCCTTGGATTTTTTAGCATTATCCACTCTCTTATCACGGACACCTGGTAATACTGTTCCCATTTTGGAAGTCTTAATCCCCCTCTTTCCTTTATTTCATGTAGTAATTTCAATCTAATTCTTGCTCTTTTCCCCTGCCAAATAAAATCCTTTATCAATTTGTCCAGATCTCTAAAAAATGCCTTATTCAATTGTATCGGAATTGTCTGGAAGAGGAAAATAAATTTTGGTAAAATACTCATTTTGATTGTGGTGATTTTACCCATCAATGATATCTCTAAATTTCCCCACTTTTCCAGGTCTAACTTCGTTTGTTGTATTAATTTCATGTAGTTATCTTGTTTTATAGAGGAGCATCTGGATGTCAACCATATTCCTAAATATTTGATTTTTCTAGTTGCCTGTATTCCAATTTTTCCCACTAATTCTTCTTCAGCTTTGGGCAGCATATTCTTAGTTAAAATTTTAGTCTTCTCTTTGTTTATTTTTAATCCTGACACCCTCCCAAATTCCTCAATTTTTTAAATTAAATTTGGTCCTGTTTGCAGTGGGTTCCCCATAATAAAGACCAGGTCGTCCACAAATGCTTGGATTTTATATTCCTCCTTTTTTATTTTTAGTCCTCTTATCTCCTGGTCATTTCTAATTTGACTCAATAGTATTTCCAAATTTAATATAAATAGTAGTGGAGATAACGGACATCCTTGTCTCATACCTTTTTCTATCTTAAACAATTTTGTCTCCTCTTCGTTTATCAAAATTTTGGCCTGTTGGTTTTGGTATATCGTGTGGATTGTCCTGATAAAGTTCTCGCCCCCACACATAAGCTTTGGCCATATCCCAATTGCTTTGTTATGACATTTCCTCTTTTTTATTTAATTTGTAAAACCAATTCAATTCCTTTTCTATCTTCTGTACCAGTTCTTCCTCATTAAATATATTCGCTCTCATAGTCCACCTTTTTTTCTTCCCTTTCCAGGTGACCTGAATGGGGTTGTGATCCACCCATATATTAATTCCAATTTCTACATTTGCAATATCCATTTTAACCTCCGTTGTTACCCCGTTGTATCATATCTAAGTGGCACCACGATTAGTGTCTGGTGGAATAATAAATAAATTTCTCCTCTTTAATATTCCTTTCTCTCCATACATCGCTGAGTCCCAATTCTTATGACATTTTTTCAAATGTTTGGGGAAGTGTTCTCCTATTATTTTTTATTCCTCCTGATTTTTCTAATTAGCTGATTTATAATCTTGTTTTGCATCCACAACCGCATTAATGTCACCCAGAATACATAAATGTTCATAGCCAAATTCCCCAATTCTGTCATGCAAATTTTTGTAATATTCTTTTTGGTTATTGTTTGGAGCATAAATCGCCACTACTAATATTTTCTTTTGGTACATATTTATCTCTATCTTTAATATCCTACCTTCCTGATCTGTATATATTAGTTTTGGTTTTAAATAATTCTTACAATAAATTGCTATTCTTCTTTTCTTCTGGTTTGCTGAAGCTCATTCCTCTTTTCTTCTGGTTTGCTGAAGCTCTAAATAGCTCGCCTAGTTTTGGATGTACTAAGATATTGTTATGTTGCTTTTTTATATGAGTTTCTTGTAGGCAGATTATGTCTGTTGTGGTTTTATGTAATTTGGCCAGAATTTGTTTTCTTTTTTTAGGTGCATTAAAACCATTAATATTAAGGGAAAGTAACGTTATCTCTTCTTCCATTTTTCTTTATTTGTAGTTTGGTTTGATGTTTCTCGTCTTTCTCGGTCTTCTTTGTTTTTTATTTGGATTATTTCCTCTTCCTCTCTTTCTATTTGTCTTTCTCTTTGAAGGTCTTTCCCTTCCCTCAATAAGTCATCCTGACTTACACTCTGTTTCCACTTCACTTCCACTTTCTTGTTCCACCATCATTTTGAAGTGATTTTCGTTAAATTCATATGCCTCTCTTAGATTATCAATTTTTATTTTCTTCTTCTGCCATGTCAATAATATACCCTCGGGTATCAGCCATCTATATGGTATCTTGTATTTTCTCAGATGCATCGTTAAAAAGTTATATCTTTTTTTTTTGTTCCTTCACTCTTCTTGGTACTTGTCGCAACACAATTCATTCTTTTCCCTTATACATCATGGTTTTATCCCTTGCTTTCCTATATATTTCTTCCCGTATTGATTTCCTGCAGAATCTCACATATACCTCCTTGGGCAAGTTATGTCTTTGTGCATAATTGGTGTGCACCCTGTAAATCTCGTCCATTTCCCTTAGCACTTCCTGCTTATCATTCTGTAACATTTCCACAAATATCCCAGCTATTACTTCCCCTAACTGTTCATCCTTTTCTTCAGTCATGTTCTGGAAATGGAGGTAGAAGGCTGTCCTATCCATTTCCAAGTGTATGATTTCTTCTTCTGCATTTTTGTTAAAATTTATCTGACATTGTTGTGTTTGTTCCAACTTTTCTTCTATTTTTTTCGATTTTGTCTTCCACTATCTGGATTCTTTTCTCATTTTTGACTATTGTTTGCAGCAGATTCTCCAGATTCTCTCCCATTCCTTTCATCTCCTCTTGCTTATTTCCCATTCTATTTTTTAATTCCTCTAAGTTCGTCATCATCATTTCCTGCATTGTCTGCAGAAAATTCTGAATGGATTGTAGGGTTGGTTTCTCTGCCATATTTTCAATTGTTTTCTGCCCTGGTATTTGAGATACAATTGGGGATGAAATTCCACTGGTTCCTGTTGTTTTTTTGCCACCGATGTAAACATTTCTGTTATGCACGCTATATTATTCCACAAAATCATCCACTATATTTCTTCTTTAAGTTCTCTCTCCTACGAACCCCACAGTGTTAATTCCAGTCAATTCCAATCCCTATCTGAACCCATCTGATCCAATCAAATTATTTCAATTAATTTTCTTAGTTATTCTTAGTTATTCTTAATTATTTTAATTTAATATTTGTATATAGTCAGTTCATTAATACTCAATAATCAAAATATATCAATTAATACCAGATACTATAAATTCAAACTAACAAGTTAAATATTGTTTCTCTACATAGTTATATAATTATCTAATTATTAATATCCAAGAACGGAATCGAAAAAGAAGGGAGGTATTAATAGGTAAGGGAGATGTCAACAAATGGTATACATCAAAAATAAGTAATAGAACAGCTGTAATACAAGTTCCAGCCACTAAGCATCACTCTTTCTCTACTTGTTCACCTAATATCTCTCTCATGTCTATTTGGGTTCCATTTGGCTTTTGTCTAATTAATGGCTGTCACAAACTACCCTTGGCAGTTTTCCCGGCTCAGATTGGCACCATCAAATTTTACTCGTTCTTTTTCTTATTGAGCTTCGTTGTTTCTCTTCCTATTTTCCTCTATTGCTACTATTCCAGTTTCCACATCGCATGCTTCTTCTTTGTCTGCTCCGTCACCAACCAAGTCACTTTCACTTTCCTCTTTCTTCAGCCAGTCTGCTCTCCGCTTTCTTCCACTGCTCGCCTTTCAGTCTCCTCACTCCACACTACTTCCCCCTCCATTCTATCACCATTCAGTTTTGCCTTCTCCTCTTCTTTCAGCCGCTCCTTCCCACCGCAATCCACACTACAGCTGAGTCACAGTTTGCCAGGTCTGACTGATCTCACTTCTATTGTTGATTTCTCTCTCTGCTCTCCGCTCTCCTCGCTAAGCTTCGTTGTGTACTGTTTTTCAAGCTGTGTATTGTTCTCCTCCAATCTAATCAGGTACACTCACCACTTGCAGGGATCGGTTCCACGGCTTTAACTGATACTAAGTTTTTCAGAAAATGTCCATCTAGTTTCAGTCCTCCTCCCCTCAATTTCTTTTTTTTTTTTTTGAAAATTTTTTATTGGTTTTTACATAATAAAAGAATATCATAAAAAAAGAGTTGGCATATTTCTGTTCCAGACTGGTTCTCTAGGTTCACATACCTATCTCAACATGCGTTACCTAAAATTCATTATTTGTT
>JANHGC010032819.1:0-10297 GCA_027560395.1 Boaedon fuliginosus | reverse complement strand
TTCTTGACCTCTCAGCGGCTTTCAATACCATCGACCATGGTATCCTTCTGGGGCAGCTTAGGGGGTTGGGAGTGGGGCACCATGTTGCGGTGGTTCTCCTCCTACCTCTCGAGCCGCACCTAGTTGGTGTTGGTGGGGGGACAGAGATCGAGCCCAAGAGCCTTGCGTTGAGTTGTTCCTCAGGGCTTGATTCTCTCCCCTCTCCTATTTAACATAAACATGAAACCTCTGGGTGAGATCATCTGACGACATGGGGTAGGGTATCATCATCATACTGATGATACCCTACCCTACCAGTGTCTGGAGGATGTAAAGGTCTGGATGGGGACAGTAGGCTCAGGCTCAGTAGGCTCAGGCTCAACCCTGACAAGACCGAGTGGCTGTGGGTATTGCCCCCTCGGGGTCCAGTTGATCATCCATCACTAATGTTGGGGGGAGGCAAATTGCTCCCCTCAGAACGAGTGCGCAACTTGGGGGTACTCTTGGATCCACAGCTACAATTAGACTACCATCTCTCAGATGTGGCCAAGGGTGCCTATGCGCAGGTTCACCTGCTGCACCAGTTGCCCTTGTCACCTCACGGTTGGACTACTGTAATGCGCTCTACATGGGATTGCCCTTGAAGAGCACTTGGAGACTTCAACTGGTTCAAAATGCGGCCGTGCAAGTGATTGAGGGTGTACCTCGGTGCACCCTTATAACACCTATCCTCGGCGAGCTGCATTGGCTTCCAGTGGTCTTTCAGGTGCAATTCAAGGTGCTAGTAACAACTTTTAAAGCCCTACATGACTTAGGAGCGGGGTACCTTTGAGACTACCTTCTGCTATGCTATGCCTCCCAGAGTCCAGTTAGATACCACAGAGTTGGCTTGCTATGGGTCCCATCAGCCAAACAATGTCAGCTGGCAGGTCCCCCTGCTAAAGCCTTCTCTGTGGCAGCGCCGACCCTCTGGAACCAGCTCCTTGCGGAAATTAGGACCATCCCCACCTTGTTGGCCTTCCGTAAAGTGCACTAAGACCTGGCTTTGTCGGATGGCCTGGAAATGATGTACCCCCACTTTGGATGTATGATTGTTGGTTAGATATTTTTTACATTGTATATTGTTGTATTTTATATTGTTGTAAGCCGCCTTGAGTTCCCCTTGACCAGGGAAGAGAGGCAGGGTATAAATTTAATAAACAAACAAACAAACAAACAAATAAATATTATTATTTTCTTTTTTCTTTCAAAAATATACAGAAAAAAAACCACATTAATTCTATTGCTACAAACAAATAAGTTATTGATTTTTTATTTATCAGTGCAATACCTTTGCCAGATATTAATTAATTAATTAATTAATTAATTTAGCTAAACTAAAATGTAGTAATTTTCTTATGATTTTAAGAGTTCTGTGAATCTAATTACTCTAGTCTGTAAATTTTGATTTATGATTTGAGTGTTTGGTAAACCATATATGAACTTACATATTGAGTTAATCAACCATATTATTTAATATGTTAATAATAGTTAATAACCATATTATTATATATTAAGATATATAAATCCAATCATTGTGGCATAAGCTACTTAGGGAAAACCTCTCTTTCCATCTCTTCATGTCTAAGGGTATGATAAATCACAAGAGTGTGATCAAAGTTCTGCCAGTTTTTATGTATGTCACACATGGAGACATCTGCATGCATCCTGTCTATTTATTTTCTATTTTACAATCAGGAAACTAGAGGGAATGGTAGAATCATAACTTAACCCTTCTGAGGCAGGAAAACAACTGTTCCCTTGATCGGGGAAATGAGGCGGGGTATAAATCTAAGTAAGTAAGTAAGTAAGTAAGTAAGTAAATAAATAAATAAATAAATAAATAAATAATATCTCCCTGTAAGAGACACTTGAGGGCCTTGGAGAGTTCCATATTTTTCCATGTGGACAAATATTGTCTTTTTTTCAAAAAAAAAAAAAGAAAAAAGAAAAAGAAAGAAAAGAAAGAAGACTCTGTTTGAGATGCTTTAATTTGGATTCGTCATTCGTGCACTGCAAAGAGGGTTGAACCCAATAGCCTGAATTGTTTGCTGAGCAATATGGTTGATCAGGTTTATACATTAACAGAGTAACAATGGAAGATAACTATGATTGCCCAGGGTTACTACTTAGGGAGATTTTACATATTTAATCTCACACCAGAAAAAATATGCCTTGCTGCCACAGTGAAGCAGATGTTAATGTGCTATGAAAGAGGAAGATTATCTTTATAACTGATCACTGCTGTGAGAGTATTATATGTGCAAAATGGAAAGGCTATGAAATACCTACAATGGTTGATGAAGATGACAAAACTATCAGAGAGGGCAAACTGAAATTGCTTGTTTACAGAAACATCACTAACTATGGATTTAACCAATAAGTTTTCGATTTCTTTTTGGTGGCCCTGATCTCTTGAAATTTTACAACATAAATTCAGCAACCCTTTCCTATCCCACACCTTACATGTTAAACATAAGAGTCCTAAAAACAGACCAAAAGTATTTTAGCTTAACTAATCTAATGCAGCATACACATACACCGAAATAAAGATAGTCACTCTGAAACCACAAATAATTTTGTATGCAGCAGTTTGAGATAGAAAGAGACCATAAACCATTCAGAGTTCTGTTCAACACCTTACCTGCTATACTCCACAGTCTTAATATGTGCTAATGGGCTAATTTATTCTTGCAAAATTGATTATCAGCCCAAGTGCTAGGGATGTGTATTGTCTCTCAGCTTTGTTAATTAATTTGTTATTTTTTTCTGAAAAATGATTAACTGTTGAAGTAAAGTAATATGTCTTTTATGTGATCAACTGATGAAAATGTTAGGAGCAGAACACTTAATTTAAATGATTTGACAGGCTAATAATGTTTTATACAGTGCTGTATGTTATTCAATGTTCAGTCAGAGCCTTTTGTCAAATGATCTGTCAGAAATAATTTAAAATAACTAATTATTTTCAAAATCCAATTCTAATTCTAAAGAAGACAATAATTCTAATATATATGGAGTCATCTTATTAGGCTTTTATTTTACAATATTTCTGGTGACACTAAACTCATTTGTATATGATTTTGGAAAATGGAAAAGGAACGCAGGTGTTGAGAGGCGTGGATATCAGGGAAAACAAAAGTAGGTTGAATGGAATGAGAATTATTTAACTAGGTTTTGTTAAATAAGATGAGATATGAATGAATGTTGAATGATCATAGACTGAATACAAAGGTAGCTAATAAAATGGTTATAGCTTGGTCAGATGAAAACAAAGAATGAGGATAAATTTTCAAAATAAATATGTAATAGAAGAGTGAAGGAGTTCTCAGGTACAAAATTTCTGGGAAAATCATGGTTTCATGCAATTGATGAAACCCCCAGAAATAGAGAAGAAAACAAGCAGTGTATAAAGTATGTGGATATATGCTAAGAGAAAGTGTGACTTGCAGTATATTTATATGGGTTAAGCTCTCTGGAAAACACTAAGACTGCATTATGGAAGTGCAAACAGAAAGTTTCTGGAATGTGCCACAGAAACCGAAGGAAAACAAGTCAAATTGTGGTGGAGATCCAGTTCTAGGGCCCTATTATGTGGGGTGCCTCATGGTTCAAATCTCTTTCTGCTCCTATTTAACATCTATATGAAGCTGCTGGGATAACATTCAGTGTAATGTATGCTTGATGATATCCAATTATGCATCTTTATGCCAGCCAGGAAAGTAATACAGTTCAGGTGCTGATGCATTACCTGGAGGCTGTAAGGGCCTGGAGGGACAGAAACTGGCTGTGACTCAAGAAGGAGTGGCTGTGGATTTTTTATTTCCGAGGGTTGGGGGAGTTGCTTCCTCTGGCTCTGGACAGGGTAACATTCCATTGTACAGTTCTGGTACATGATTTGGGGGGTTTTCTTGAAGATGCAGCTCCTTCTAGAATCACAAGTGGCAGCCATGGCCAGGAGGGCTTGGCACAAATCTGCCATATGTACCAATTGTACCCATTCCTGGACATGGGTACAATTGGTACACATGGTACACAAATAAATAATGTGAGCGTCCATACTTTACTCACCTCCTGTTGGATTATTACAATGGGCCTATACTTGAAGACATAGGGAAGCTACAAGTGGCCCAGAATGCACAAAACATTCAGTTATAGGTTCCTGTGGTTCTCCCAATAATACGACTGTTGTCTGAACTGTATTGACTTCCAGTTGATTTCCACATTTGTTTTCCAGATGCTGATTATAGGTGCAAAGCCCTATATAGTATAGGGCCAAGTTATTGTGGGCCACATCTCCATGAAGGTATCTGCTCATCCTATTAGGTTTGATGGTAGGTGTGCCCCAAGTCCCTTCCCTTGCCATATGATGGGTCCTCAAGACATCATCGATGGCCATACCAGTTGTTTTGAACAGCTTTTTGCTGAACCTTTTGGAGGGTTGTGCAGATTTGATTCTTTTCCCAAGTATTGGTAGGAGGGGAGGTTAAACTGTGAGGATGTTTGGTCTGGTGCCTGGGTGAAATTGTATCTTTGTTTTTAACTATGTTTTATGAAATAATACATAGAGGATTATTCAAATTTGATGATAATACTAATATTGTGGTAAATTGGATCAATATGAATGACGTTCAGAACTAACATATAATATGGATGTATATTTAAAATTGAAGCACTAAGGAGAACAAGTGAGTATGGATAGAAAGAATTGCCTGCTAAATATTGAGGTAGCTTGAATGTAGGTTGGAAAGGCAGAAATAAATTAGATAGGGGGATTTTTTATTTTATTTTCTATAGAATTAAAAAATAATAGACAGAAAGATCAAAGGATCTTAGAAGTTAGGCATTTTTTGTTTTTTTTAATGTATGTTTAAATAATATAAAGAGGATTGTTGGAATTGAATGTGATAATGAATACTGTTGTGATGAATTGGATTAATGTGAATGATGCTCAGATCTACATTGTTCACACATAATATAGATGTATACTTAAAAAATAAAAATATAAATGAAAAAAAACTATGTTTTATGGATTGTTTGGGCCATCTGGAGTAGCTATATGAGATGGGCAGCTCCATAAATAAATAAATACTTTGTGATTATCTCAATGAAAAATAATTAAATAAGTAATATATAATCGCCCATGCACATCTTACTTCATGACATATACACTTCGCTAGCCATATGCAAAATTATATGGCTATTTCTAGAAGAAGGTACTGAGAAGGCATCAAGTACTTCAACCTTATCAGAGCTCAAACCTGGGATATGGGATGTATGGGAGGCAGACATTCCTAAAACCATGAAACAAAAAGTTGCAGCATTTCAAGTTTCAAATACACAGCAACTGAGCAGAAATAAAGCAGTTGCTTCTCAAATGTAGTTAACATACTACAGTTTGATCACAAAAGTCTAGAGCCACATTTGAACTGCACAACAGTCTTCTGTATCCTCTTTCCCTCTCTTTTCCAGAATGCGGATCCATTTTTCAACTTGTGCAGATAATTTCTGCTTATTCAGTTCAGCTCAACTTCCTATCGTCTTTACTCAAGTTTTGGTCTTTCCTTTTAAGTTTCAAATAATCCTTCTCCTCACACCAAAATCATTCTACTTGGTTTTCCACCTATTTGTTCCTGGGCTTTTTATCCTTTGGCTTCTCTATCTTTCTGGGGTCTCTTTCTTAAATTCTAGCTCAATCATATCATTTTGTTACTTTTTCTTCCTAAAAACTAACTTGCCAACAGCTTTGTTTGCTGAGCAAATGAACTGCTTGTGTCTTCCTTATATCAGTTCAATTATAACTTTTATTCCCATCAACATAAAACAGAACAAATAATTAGATGCTAATGCTCAAATCCTGAGAACTTTCAAATTTTGTCAGTTTATTCTCTATGGCGATTTCTAAATTTCGTACTTGTTGAGATACATTTTAGGCTTCATTTGACTAGTCTTTTCCTCTTTGATATTCTTAAAAATGATTTTGGAAAGCCTTCTTCTGAATTCTGCCAAGTGCTAATTAGCACTCACATCAAGATTCTTTTGACACTTGCAGTTCTTTTACCACAGTCAGCAGATACCATTCTAGAGACAGTTAGAAAAAAATCCCTAAAATGAAATGGAGAGAGAGAATCATTGAATATTTTAAGGACTCATATTTTAGATTCATAAAGAACATGAAAAAGCCTACATTTTTACAAGAACAGTTTTGGAAATGTTGAAAAAAATTCATGCTGATCAGAAAGAGAAAGATGATATAAAATATTCACTGACTTTAAAACACTATTTTAAATTGCAAGTGTATACCTTGCTACTGAGGCATAAACAAAATATATATAGGCAAAAAAATGAATAATATATATTTGTTAATGATCTGAAATAGCTGTTACTCTTTACAGTAACATACATTTATGGTTGAGGAAATGAGCAAGAGGTATCTAAATATCTCCCAGCTTTTTTTCCTATCGGTAGTCCTTGCTTAACAACCAGTCAAAATTAAAAATGAATCCCCTAAAAGGTGTCTATGAAATCAAATTTCGACAGCCACTCATCTACCTGCTCTTACATGATCACACTTTGGGTGCTTCTCAACTGAATGGCATTTATAGCCATTTGCAGCATTCCATGGTCATGTGACTGAGATGTTCAGCATATTTTGCCAGTTTTCAATGTTTACTTCCAGTTTTGGGCAAAATAAGGCTTTGGATAAAATGGATTAACTTAACGACTTCAGCATTTAGTTAACAACTGTGATGTTTGCTTAACAATCACCACAAAAAGGTTGATCATATGGTGACCTGCTTAATGACCAAAAATGACTTGCAACCATAATTTTGCGTTCAATGAAGGTTATAAGTCAAGGACTACCTTAATTGCAGTTTTGTTTCCACCAAATTGGAGACAATTAGAGAAATAATTATGGAAAAATTGCATACCCTCTTTCTGAATAAACTTTACCAATCAAAATTTCAAATCCTGAAAGAAAAGAAATTTGAAGTTTTTCTGCTCTACATGGATAACAACTATCAAAGGAAAGAAACTTGGCACATGGGACATCTTTGAATTCATGTTTTTAAAAATAATTATTTTGAATGCTTCCATGTTTATACTAAAATGACTTTCTTATGCCTGGTTTAAAATTGAAGTACAATTTGTTTTAGAAGCAATTGCCATTGAGGTTAGTCTCTAAGTTCAAGTTCATAAATGTGGGTGTGCTGTTGTTGCAATCAATGGTACTGTCTAAACCTTCTCTAATAAGGGGTCAAGGACATAATTAGGTTTATTGTTAATAATATTCATTGATAACAATGACTTTATAGTGCTATAATCAGTAACACGGTGCCTAGGAACACCACCACGCTGCAATGCACTAGATAGCAACATATGGAAAAGCCTAATAATTACAAACATTTTGTAAAACAAAATTGTCTATATTTTCACAGGAAATTTTATGAGATTTAGGTCACTTTTGTTATTTTAATTAATGGCACTTACAACATGTTAGGGGATGAAAAGATTGTTGATTATTGCTATGTTACCTTCACAGATGGAGAGACTATCTTCCTCAATATCTGAGGTTGGATATGTTGGCAAAAATATGTTATTCCATGCATAATTTATTCATTGGTTTCTTTGGGAAACAACAGAATAAACCTTTATGGTTTCTGAAGTTCTCAGCTATTCTCTTCATAGAGAAACATTCTTAGTCAATCATGTAGTTACTACTTAAAACAATCCCAAATGCACCCTGGAGACAAGTCAACATACGTGGTCTCTCACCCAGCAATCTGCAGAGCATCACCTCCATCTATTACCAGAGACTCTCATATAACAACTTCCATAGCCCTGCCTTGGAATCTTAGTTCTACTGCAATCCGGCAGGGCAAACCTGAGAGAGGAACATCCTCTTTAAGCCCAGCCAGGTTTCAATAATCCATGCCAGGTCAGCCATATCATATATGATCAAGTCACAAATGAGGGAGACCATATTATAGATTGACCTTGGCTTTTTATAATGTGTATTTCCAATTTATGATTTTTTTTTAATCATTTGTCCTAATTTCTGAAGATAACAAAATAACTTTCCATTCACAATTTTCAGTGAACAGAGTAAACAGTAGAATATTTAATTTTTTTATCCAACATTCCAACATTTGTGTACCTTGAATGGGGTATAATAAAGGCTCTGTAAACTAAGGACTTTGAAATAGAAAGTTAAATGGAGTTGGAAAAATCCAAACATACACAACTATCAAAACAGAATTTCTGGAGTTTATACCCTGTTTTCCTGAAAATATGACCTCCCCTGAAAGTAAGACTTAGCTTGATTTTTACACGTATGCCCAATATACATGTATCCCTAACTAATAGGTTAGTTAGTGGATGACATCCCCTGAAAATAAGACCTTGTGCCTTTTTTTGTGGCAAAAAATATATAAGACAGGGTCTTATTTCCGGGGAAACACGGTAGTAAAAGGGTAGTCTAAATTAAACTAAAATCTCATCCTTGGGTTTCTCTCTTCTTCGCCCCAGCTCAATTCCACTGTGCATGCATGCGGGCTCCCTCTGGCCAGCTGGTCTTCGGGTCTCTGCCACACATGCACAGGGGGCATGCACAAGAGGTGAGTGCATGAGTGGGTGAGGCATATGTATGGGGGGCAAGTGTGGGGAATGTGTGAATGCGGGGTGTGTGCATGCCCGGGGGTGTTGCGTTGCATATTGGGTATGCTTGCGCATGCTTTGGGCACTTGGTGCCAAAAAGGTTCGCCATCACTGCTCTAGGCCTTCTTCTCAGCATGGGATATGATCAGACTAAAGTGCTCATTAAGAGCATCTAGTAGACATAGAATACTAATTGGACTTAGTCTGGTCCCCAATCTTTATTGCCAGTGAATCCAACAGATACTCTACCTTACCTATGGCATGCTTAACTAAACTTGAAGTACCTAAACATAAGAGGGCCTTTACTCTGGCACTTTGTTATGCTGTCCCTGAAGGCCAATATAGGATGATTCCCTTATCCAGAGAGACAATGCCCCATAACTGTGGACACACAGAAAGAACAGAGTTTGTGCTTCTCCAGTGCCTACATTACAGAAACAGTCATACTACTTTTATCTCAGCATTACTGCACAAAAACCCACACAGGACAATTCTACACCTCCTTGCTGCTTTGAGATATCAAACCTGCTTCTACATAAAAGGTTGCCAGTATTGCCAGTGGCTTAAATTTGTTGTACAATGACCCGTGCCATAAGCTAGACTTAATGAGCACCTGGTTCACCATACTAAATTTATATCAGCTTCAAAATGGATCAGGCCTGCCACAGCCGTCTTTCCGTTTGTCATATTGCCACATAGTGTGGGAGGAGGTAAGTCTGAAATGTCAGGGCAGACAACAACTGATCATCCTGTGGGAAACAAGGTCATCTCAATAGGTGCTGGTCAGAGACTGAGCAGAGTTGCCAAGGAGATGCCAGAACATCTAATTGGACGATGTAACCTGTGACCATGAGGAAGGAATTATCTTTTTCTTTAATTATACTGAAACAGGGGGGAACATATAGAGCTGGTTTTACTTTCATTCATGCTGAAATGATATACCCAATAAAACAAACCTGTAATTTAATAGATATATTTTTCCAACTACTAATCTTTATGTTCCCCTATATTCATCTAATACTCCTCCTTCTCCTTTTACACTTCTGTTTTTTATATATGTTTTCTGTTTTAAATACACATATTTTTAATATTTTGTAATTTTTCATAATTTTTTTTAGATTCTGATATATCTTCTATGCTTTTTATTTGACTGTGCCATATCTTCCTTATGCTGGTCTATGACCGCAATAAAGATTTGATTGGAAATATCACTTTAATAATCATTCAATATACTTAATTAAAGTATATTAATTAAATATCTTAATTAAACAGAGCGGGTTTGCAACTTGGGGGTCCTCCTGGATGCACAGCTACAATTCAACCACCATCTCACATCTGTGACCAGGGGGCCTTCGCGCAGGTTCGCCTGCTGTGCCAGCTGTGACCCTTCCTGGACCAGGGGGCACTATACACGGTTGCTCACACCCTTATCACCTCTCAGTTGGACTACTGCAATGCGCTCTACTTGGGGCTGCCCTTGAAGAGCACCCAGAAACTTCAACTGGTACAAAATGCGGGCGCAAGAGTGATTAAGAGTGTACCTTGGTGCACCCGGATAACACCTATCCTCCGCGAGCTGCATTGGTTGCCGGTGGTCTTCCGGGTGAATTTCAAGGTGCTA
>JANHGC010032697.1:0-10303 GCA_027560395.1 Boaedon fuliginosus | reverse complement strand
GTCAACAGCATATAAAGAGAATTTGTATAAGATGTTTTACAGGTGGCATTTTGACCCAGCGAGATTGGCAAAGATGTATAAGAATAATTCAACCCAATGTTGGAAATGTCATCAAGAACCTGGAACATATTTTCATATGTGGTGGATCGTGTCGAGAAGTGAAGAAATATTGGCTAATAATACGGGAATGGCTAGAAAGGATGACACTCCAATGTATAGACTTTAAACCAGAAATATTTCTTTTAGGGATGATATCAGAAATCTATAGTACAGAAGATACATATCTGATGATACATATTTTGACAGCTGTGAGAATTGTATTTGCACAACAATGGAAAGGTGTAAAAAAAACCAAATGATGAAGATGTAATTAAAAAAATATTAGAATGTGCAGAAATGAATAGGTTGACACTAGCGATTAAAGAAAAAGATGGTACTGATTATTATAAAGTATGGCAAATATTTTATAATTTGCTAGATAATAGATATTAAGAATTGTGGTAGAATCAATATAGAATATGTTGAACTAATGACAGGGAACCAATTATTGCATATTAGATAAACATATAGGTGAGGTATAATAGAGATTGTTATGATAAGGAGATGTACTTTTAGAGTGGAATTCTAGAAATTGATACTAATGGGCACTCTTTGTTTTTGTAAACATACGATCCGATGTCTGAAACTGGAAAACATGTAACAAATTAAAAAAAAAGCAAATCTTAAAAAATATTACATAAATTTAAATTTCCAAACTCATTTCTTTCTTTCCCATGAGGTAGCTGTCAGAAATAATGTTCTTACTTAAGCATGTAATTGCAAAAAAAATTTTGAAAACAGATTCCAACACAAAGTTAGAATTTACCATGAAGTAATTCGGTTAAATTGAATCAAGATAAGGGCTGTGGGTTTTCTTGCAGATCTTAATTAACATAGAAAAATTGAATGTTTCATAATGTCAGTTGTTCATATATCTTATTGTGATTTGACCCTAATCATGATTAATTAAAGGACTACCAAGACACTTAATTTATATTTTCTTTTTATAATTTTTTTTCAACAAGCTCTTGTTTTAAAAGGCAAAATTTCTACAGTTCTTGTAAAGGATGCTTTGGATTTATGCTTCTATAATATAGGAGTGTTATGTGCAGTTTCATATGCAAATTATGTAACTATATTTTGCTAATATAGCAAATGGAAGCAGCAATCTTAGGTGATCCTGAAGGATAAGCAGAGCTAGATGAAACTCATGTGGAATTCAGGAGAAATTGGCTAGACGGGGGAGGACACATTCCAGAAGACGTACTGTAAATGGTGAAACTGTTGAGTTGTGAACCAGTGATTCCCAGGCCAAAAAAATCTGTTATGTAAATGGATTTAATTTAATATGTATGGCACGGATATTGCACAGATGCCTCCCAATTTCACAGCAAATCATTTATGTATTCATCGTTTATGAAACTTCTACATCACTTACAGTACAATAAACTAAGCAGGACACCTATAATATAGAGTGCATAATACATCAGCACCATATAAATACCTGTAAAACAATAAATTGCAATAGCATCTCTTAATGACAATACAGTGCTGAAGTTCTTCCAGAACAACCAAGTTTGACCAAGTTTCCAGAAGATCCTGAGGAAGGGGGCACCCTCACTTCTTCCCTCAGAGGGGAGTCATTATCACACCTTTTCCCTCCCATGACCCAACAAAGGGAACCTCCGAAGACATTCACAGTAGACATTTGGCAGATCAATTCTGCTTGGAACAGGTGAATTCAAAGATCTCAGCCTCCAAGCTGTATTGGGTTTTCTATCCAAGGGATAAAACCTGTATCTTGAATTGTAGGAAGTGAATACCCAAATGACGTTACAAACTTTATTGAGCAAAGTGAAAAACTTTAATTTCAGAAAAGAATAGAGCATAGATTGGAAATATTTACAGGCAAGACAATAAAATATGACATGGCAATGGTCAACAGAGGAATGACCTTTTGCCTGGCAAGACACCTCTGATCATTCTGGTTAATATATTAATCATTGGTAGGCATCAAAGCTGAAATTAATTCGAGAATGGGTTTGCCATCTTATAGAGTATGCTATTGTACTTACTCGTTCTTCTTAAGTGCACACAGTGTTTAAACATGTATGCACATAATAAGAGGTATGAGTAAGCGCTAGCAAAATTTTATGTGAGAGAGTAGCAGCTCATCCCTCAGCCTGTTTTTTGCATAGGTGGTTGACCTTCGGGTTAAAAGGCTAGACTGTATAAGAAAACACTGAAGAATAATAAGAAGAGGCAAGGAAATGCAGAGACTTGTTTTTAAATATCTAAAGGGAAGCCATTATATACAGGATAGGACAGAGAAAAATGGAATACCCTGCCTAAATTTCCTGGCCAGTGCAATTGTTCCACCAAACATACTTGAAAAAATAATGGTAGCCTGTGTAGTCCCATAATAATGGTGTAATGTAAGAATAATGGGTCTGATATTGTCTAATGGGTAACTATGTTTGCATTCTATACCAACATAAGTTTCCATGTGGGCTTCAAAGGCAGTAGAGCATGGTTGTCCAACCTTCTGACTTGCCTGGGCCACATTGAGTGAACAGGAATTGTCTTGGTCTGCATGTAAAATATATAGTTGTATGTATGTATATAAATAACAAACTTCCTTAATTTTAAAGTATTCTTTTACAGTATTTACATTACTAGCTGTCCAAGGCTGCATGTGGCCTGTGGGTCACAGGTTGAAAATGCCTGCAGTAGTATGTAGAATGAGTATTGAGTATTTGACTGAATTCAGTGCCTCCCATTCCAGGAAAGGAAACAATTGGAGCAACGACCAAAGCTGAGCAAGAAAGAAAAATGGACACCAGTGGGCTGTTACTGGTACCAGAGCCAGATTTGTTTAACTGGAGCAGCAGTGATTTACCATATCCATGCATGTAATCATATTTGGTTTCATGTTCAGTAGTTTATAAAGCATAGATTTTAGCTTAGCCTGATCTATAAACCTATTCAATTGTCATTCATTCAACATCAAACCTCATTAAGTTACTCCTGTTCTTGGCATATTGTGTGAATGAGGACCACATTTTACACACTGCTTACATCTGATGAAGGGACTGTAGCCCACAAGACTCAATGCTACTATAATGTGTGATTAAATACGTTCATTTATTTGCTGCAGAGGTTCAAAATATATATGTGGTATTTGGGTTTTAGCAGCCTGGCCTGATTGCTGTTCTAATGTGGGCCAGCCAAGGAAATGAGCAAAAGGAGAAAAAGTAGCTCACTTTAGGCCTTGGAGAGCCGCTACTCTCTCACAAGGCCTGATGAGCACCTGAGATTTTGAGTCAACAGTCTAGTTGGTGCCTTGAGGTAAATAGTGGTGAAGACTAGGGTCCTGGGAAGGGACACGATTACTACAGGAGATCTTGTCAGTCTAACGCAAAATTGAATGAGAAAAGAAGTAGAGAAGAAAGAAAGACAGAAAGAAAGAAAGACAGAAAGAAAGGAAAGAAGGAAGGAAGGAAGGAAGGAAGAAAGAAAGAAAGAAAGAAAGAAAGAAAGAAAGAAAGAAAGAAAGAAAGAAAGAAAGGAGTGAACTGAGTAGCTGAGAGAAGTTGGAAGGGAAAAGATAAGTGCACGGATCAGGTGTTGGCTCCTGATTGGGAAGGGAAGAGTGGCTTCCCTGAAAGAAGGGAAGTAAGGACTTGCAGAGATGAGAGAGCTCTGAATTTAAAAATGCACTTTTGTAAAGTGATTTAAATGTACAAGTACAGTGGAGTAGGCGTATGCAGAGTGAGAAACTAGCAAAACCTGCCACCTGGAGGATTGGCTCTGGCACTGCATTTTCACTATAATTTCTAAATTTCTGTCCTGGGGAAATTAATATTATTTTTAAAAACTCAAAAGTGTAAAAAATTGCTCCCAAAAGATAGAAAGAAGGTGAAAAAATGCAAAGTAAAATCTTTTTGTCAATTAAACGAAAAATATATTATTTATCTGACACTATAATCTTGCATTCAGATGGCAAATTTAATTATATAGAGAGCTAACTGTAATCCAACACTGGATTAGGTTGCGTAAACACAATGTGATATCAATCAGTTTAATAAACACACCTTGCTTTCCCCAGGAATTAGCCCCTGGTCTTCAGATAAAACAAGGACAATGGAGTGGGAGGGGAGAGAGCCATTGTGCAATTAGGATCATTTGAGATGTAAGTGACTTGGTATATTCATATATGCTCACAGACAATAAAATCAAGAAGCTATGCAGATTGTTACATGTACAGGCCTAAAATACATATAGTTATCCATAAATATATTTTCTGGGCCAGAAACTATTATTTCCTTCACACAAATTAAAATTACAGTTATTGAAAAGAGCTAGAGAACAAAAAGAATGTCTCTAGCTGTGCACAACCTAACCAGGATATCTTTCTTCTACTACTTCTCATAGTCTCTTCTATCTTTGTTGCCTCCCCTAGCTCACTAATCCTTCCAGGTCTGCTGGATCTTCTCAACGTGACCTCAGTGATTTGGACTACCTTTCTATTAGTTTAGGTCTAACCCAGCTTAGATGCCCTCCATTGCCTCCTCCAGATCCACTGTTGCTAATTATAAATTATAACACAGAACATCTCCAGAACATTATGCTCTGCCATTATTAGTTATGGGGAACTAAAGACCAACAAATTTCAGGAGGGTCAGATTAGAAAAGCTGGACCTAACTCTTGATGTTTGCTCAGAATCTGCATCTGAGTTCCGTGACATATTCTCACTTACGTGGAGTTTGTTGATTTGAAAGAATCAAATGCCAACTTTTTCCATTTTGTTTGACTATATTGGTGGGGGTTTTTTCTGAGAAGGTAGTCCATCAGGCTTTATCTTTAATTTGGTGCATTATTTGCATTTTTAATAAGAGCAGATTATATTTGTGTCTGAACTTACACAACCAAAGAAAACAATTCCTTTCAAAGACAAAAAAGAATAAACATATTGTAACAAAATGGCCACAGAGAATATTAAAATGATATTTCTCGTGATGAAGGTGTGAAGAAAAAAAGGGAAGAGTTCCATCAAAAATTAAAAAAGAAAAAAATCCAGACCAGAGCTTTTTAAGAGTTAAATCCTTTAGTGAAATCTGGTATAGTTGTGAATCCAGTCTGGTCAGTTTCACTACTCAGAAAGTTGCCCTTAGCTTCCATAAAGAAAGCAAAAGTAATTCAGAGTAAAAAAACCAACATCACCAAACAACAAAAAACCCGATAGAGCAACAAAATAAACTTAACATTAAAACACAGCGGGCAATTAGAGTAAATCATATTTCAATCAGTTATCAGATTAAAAGAAAAAACCCTTTGAAATGTGCAGTTAAAAGCCAAGTGTGTTTAAAAAACTGAATAGGTGAGAGGGAAGATGGAGATCAGAACTTTGAATGCTTCTATTGGCGGGGGTGGTGGTGGATTCAGCTGGTTTGGATTGGTTCGGGCGAACCGGATGTTAATTTTACATCTGATTCAGCGAACTGGTAGTTGCAACAACTAGCTGGCCCTGCCCACCCTGCTCCTCTCCTCCCCTCCCAGGAGTCTCCACACGGCCTGGTTTGGATGCCAGGTAAGTGCAGGGCCTGCGTGAAGCCTCTGGGAGGGTGAAAAATGAGCCTTCTGGAAGTTTCAGAAGTTCAGAAATGGGCCTGCTTTCGGCCTCTGGAGAGCTTCTGGAGCCTGGGGGAGGTCATTTTCGCTTTCCTGGAGGCTTGAGGAAAGGCCCCAGAGCCCGGAGAGGGTGAAAAATGGGCCTCCCAGAAGTTCCGGAAGTTCGGAAACAGGCTGTTTCTGGCCTCCAGAGGGCCTCCAGAGCCCTAGGGAGGCTGTTTTTGCACTCCTGGAGGCTTGAGAAAAGCCTCCTGAGCCCAGGGAGGCCAAAAAGCCCACCCCCATGGTGTAGGAGGCCTACTAGGCTATGCCCACCATGGCCACATCCATCCGTCAACCAGACAGAGAACCGTTTGCTAAAATTTTTGAATCCCACCCTTGTTTATTGGGAATTGTAACCTCCAGGCTTCCTCTTCCCAGGAGTATCCATGTTCATCCAAGAGTTGTGTTGGATAATTACTAGCTACTCCCATTCAACCTACAGAGCCGGCTGCCAAACAAGCCAGCTTGGCACTAAAATCAGATGTACTTGTCTTTAGTAAACATGCATAGGATTTATTTAATTATTTATTTATTTGGGTTTTTTAATCCTGCATTTAGTTATTGCCAATGCACAAGAATGTGTATATAAAATGCTCCATATGTTTCTGTATTCTAATTTCATGATGGGAGCAGAATTGGAGGCATAGTTTTGAAATATAAAACACATTTCAGTAGACCATCTAGGAGGTGATGACAGGATGAGTTACAGTATTCGCATGCTTCTGCACCAGGTAGAGTGTGCAAGTGATACATAACTGTAGCTAGGCAAAGGTCCCTCTACCCACAGCCTTTACATAATCTTCCAGCAGGAGCCATGAGTCTTCAAGGACTCCTTAATCATGAACCTGCTCTTTCCTGCGTAAGAGAAACAACAGAGATAACAACTGGTGACAACAGGGAACCAAATGTACTGTACAAAGAATAACTGAGTTACTTGAGTTCAGATTCGGTCTTTTTTGTCTCATTCAGACCAACCTGACCTCCAATTACACAATGCTCCCTCAGCCCAACTCTACTGAGATAGAGTGCTTATGGAATTAAAAAAAAACTGGTTGCATGCTGGTCCAGCAAAAAACATTCCCAAAGAGGCCAATCCATCACCAATAACACTTCCATTCAAATCTACTATCTTGTCTTGGTAATGGTGATAGCACAACAGCAACGCATGTTTCAGTCACCCAAGCAATGTTCCTGTTGCAAGTCTACTGCTATGGCAAGTTCTTTAACTTGCAGACTCTATGAGAAAGGACCGGTAGAAACAGAGGGAATAGGGGTGCGGGGTGAGGATACAGTGTTCCAAAAAATAAATGATTGAGGACAGCATCTGCAGATGCAATCATGTTCCATCACCTCATACATTTCCCCTTCTCCCTATAGTGAGCTAGGTTGTTCTTACTTTGAGCCCACTCCAATAATGACAGTGTGAGCAGCAGACATGTGGCTTGTTCCAAAAAACTCAATTCTATCACTCCAAGAAAACAAAGATGAACAACAAAGAACCAAGAGAAGTGCACATGATCAGCTGGATTAACAGGAATAGTAAGCAGCCTGAGGTTACCAGGTCCTCTGATGGAGAGAAGACCTTGGCTAGTTTTTAGCCAGCATTCTTCGCCTCCCTGGTTTAGGCAGCTGAAGAATCATAAGTCCATGGGAGGGCTTGGACTTGGACTTAGTGCTCTGGACTGGAGTGGCTTCAAGAGCATTTCCCTCCTAATACCAACTGGTTTTTGATACATCTCCCCCGTCTTGCTTCCTTATGAATTTACCAATTTACAGACTACAGCAGATGCCTCTTAGCAGACTTCAGACTTAGTCTGTCTTAAATTCCAATTTTTTAAAATTTGATTTTAATTAATTCTAATTTTAGTTATTAATTTTTAACTTGGTTCTGTGGAGGGAGTCAACATTTTTATATATGTTTAGCGCCTTGGATGTTTGTATAAATGATAGTATGAGTGAGGGGAGGGGAGTTTCTTACCCACCTGAGTAGACGGGGGACATCAGGTGGGGTTGGGGCGATCGCCCGGGGGATCGAGAGGGCCAGGCAATTCCAGTGGTGACTGGGAGAGGCAGATATGGTGGGAGCCGAGGGGTAAGCCATCATTGGGGAATGTGTGTTTGCCAACTGAAGGTGGTACCATATTCTGACCCTTCTGGCTCATCTTGGGGAACTGTTGGCTCAGGAATTCAGGGCCCTGGACTCCAGCTGCTACTTCTTAATGCCAGGTTGGTGGTTAACAAGGCTCCTCTGGTTCAGGAGTTAATCCTGGAGGAGAGGGCCGACCTGGCATGCATTTCTGAAACATGGTTGGGGCAGGAGGGGGGTGTCCCCCTCATTGAAATGTGCCCCACTGGGTTTCAGGTATTGCATCAGCCGTGAGGGCAGGGGCGGAGGGATGGCTGTTACTATCCATCAGGATCTCCATCCATGTGTAGGCGCTGCTCCAGAGATTGTCAGGTGTGAGTCTCTCCTCTTGAAGTTGGATTCATGGGTGCAGTTGAGCTTGTTGCTCACGTACCTGCCTTCCAGCTGTGTTGCAACAGCTCTGTCTATGCTGCTCAATGGGGTAGCTGAGCTGGTGTTTGAGTCTCCCAGGCTGATGGTGCTTGGGGACTTCAATCTGTCTTCCTTGGCGAGACCTTGGATGCGGTCCAGGAGTTCATGGCCTCCATGGAAACCATGGACCTGAGCCAAATAATTCAGGATCCGACCCATAGGGAGGGGCACACACTTGATTTAGTTTTTTTCTCTGAGCAATGATGCCGTGATCTACAATTGGGGGATTTAGTCATCCAACCCTTGTCATGGTCAGATCACTCCCTATTGAGATTGGACTTCATGACAACCACCCCACACTGCAGGGAGGTGGGACCGACTAGGTGGTTCCGCCCCAGGCACCTAATGGATCCAATTGGGTTTCAGAGGGAGCTTGGGGAGTTTCCTGATTCCTTTGCCCACAGCTTGACTGAGACCCTGGTGACTGCTTGGAATAGTACCGCTGCGGGAGCTTTGGACCGGGTTGTGCCTTTGCGACCTCTCACTGTCCGCAGATATCAGAAGGTTCCTTGGTTTACTGAGGAACTTCGGGAGATGAAGTGGCAGAGGAGACATCTAGAGCATCACTGGAGATCCAAGAAGGCTGAATCTGATCGAACACTACTAGAAGTCCACATTGGAACCTATTTAGTGGCAATAAAAGCGGTAAAGCATTCTTACTATGCCGCTCTTATTGCGTCCACAGACTGTTGCCCAGCTGCTCTGTTTAGGGTGACTTGCTCCCTCTTGAATCCCAGGGAGGTCGAGGAACCCCTGCAGGGTAGAGCTGAGGAGTTTGCCCAGTTTCTGTTGGATAAAATTGCCCAGATTCCATCAGACTTGGATTCTAACTGAACAGGATCTGTGGAGGTGAGTGGGGCAAGTCTCAGTCCTGTTATCTGATGATGTGGACAAGGTCATGGGGGCAATGAGTGCCACCACCTGTTTATTGGACCCGTGTCCCTCCTGGCTGGTTTTGGCTAGCTGGAAGGTGACAAGCAGTTGGCTCCAGAGGATTATCAATGCTTCATTGAGTGAGGGGTGCTTCCCACCTGCCTTGAAGGAGGCGGTTGTGAGGCCCCTCCTCAATAAGCCTTCCCTGGACCCAACTGTCTTGAACAACTTTCTTCCGGTCTCCAACCTTCCCTTTTTAGGAAAGATTGTTGAGAAAGTGGTGGCACTTCAACTACTACATACCTTGAAGGAAGCTGATTATCTAGATCCTTTGCAGTCTGGCTTCAGGCCTGAGTACAGCACTGAGACGGCATTGGTCAACTAGTAAATGATCTCTGGTGGGCCTGGGACAGGGGAGCTCCCTCTGTCCTGGTGCTTCTTGATCTCTCAGTGGCTTTCAATATCATTGACCATGGTATCCTTCTGGGATGGCTTGAGGGATTGGGAATGGGAGGCACCGTTTTGCAGTGGTTCACCTCCTATCCCTTGGACCATACCCAGTCGGTGTTAGTAGCGGGGCAGAAATCCAACCCGAGACCTCTGCCTTGCAGAGTGCCTCATGGTTTGGTTCTCCCCCCCCTCCTATTTAACATATACATGAAACCATTGGTGAGATCATCCAAAGGCATGGGGTAGGGTACCATCAGTACTCTGATGATACCAAATTGTACATCTCTGCCCCTGGCTGAACTAGTGATGCTGTGGAGGTGATGTCCCGGTGCCTGGAGGCTGTGAGGATCTAGATGGGGACCAACAGACTCAGGCTCAACCCTGACAAGACTGAGTGGCTGGGGATGTTCCCCCCGCTTGGTCCAGTGGATTGTTCCACACTGATGCAGGAGGGAGAAAAATTGCTCCCCTCAGAACGGGTGCGCAACTTAGGAGTTCTCTTGGATCCACAGCTGCAATTGGACCATCATCTGGCAGCTGTGGCCAAGGGGGGCCTTTGCACAGGTTCGCCTGTTGTATCAATTGCGCCCCTTCCTGGACCGGGAGGCTCTTGTGACAGTCGCTCATGCCCTCGTCACCTCTCGATTAGATTACTGTAATGCGCTCTACATGGGGCTGCCCTTGAAGAGCACTCGGAAACTTCAATTGGT
>JANHGC010032693.1:0-10303 GCA_027560395.1 Boaedon fuliginosus | reverse complement strand
GGGAGTGGTCGTCCGGAAGTCCAATTTTATAAGGGAATGATCTGACCATGACAAGGGCTCCGTGACTATGTCCCCCAGCTTCAGATTGTGGTGCCATTGCTCAGAGATAAAAACCAGGTCGATCTCTGTGGATTGCCTTGTTTTTGCTGCAAAGGACTAAACTGCCCATCTAAAATTATTTACAGGTGCACTATCTAGGGAATTCAAGGCAGCTTGGACATACTGAGTGAGCAATATTAAAGGAGAAATGAAAGCAAATGATACATTGGTGAATTTTAAAAGAAGGAAAATACAAGAGAAGATGATGTATATCCTGTCTTTCATTTCAGGGGCTCAACATAGGATAAGTAGGACTCCCTGGGTTTTCTAGTATCTAACAAGCTGCCTAAGCAGTGCTCTATGGCAGGGCTGTCAAACTCCCAGCCTGTGTCACACAATGGCCACGCCCATGACCGGTTTAGCCAAGGGAAAAGTCCTGATATGTCACGTCATGACAACATGAGTTTGACAACCCTGCTCTATGGTGTAGTGCTTTCCTAATGAGTACCAGCTTCAGAGTTAACAAGGTTTGCTCTCTGACCATAATTAGTTGATTAGTGCCCTCTGGCCAGCTTCTGTGGCTGCTTGAAATTGACAAGACCTTAATCAGTTACTTGCTGAAGTCGTTTGCTTCCTAAGTTCTAGTATAGGGGTCCCCAATCTATGGGCCATGGCCCACTAGCAGTCCGTGGCCAATTTGCAAACAGGCCATGTGAGTGGTGGGCCAGTGCGCATGTGTGCACAGCCCAACTCACACAAGTAGAGAGTGTCGGCACTTGCAGCCCCCCTTGCCCATCACTTACACAAATGAAGGTGTGTGTGTGTGTGTGCGCCTGCCCCTCACACAAAACCATCTCCTCTCCCCCCCCCCCCATGCCAGCCTGCTAACCTTGCTCTAGTATACTTCTGGGATTGAAAAACCGGGCTTTCTGATGCTGGAAAAAGTAACTTCTATTTCCTATATACATGTAAGCCTACATATTTTTTCTTGCTAAGGTTTTTCACTGTAATTTTTAGTGTCGATGCCAAGACAGTTAAGCTGGTTGTTTTCTTGCAAACATTTCAGTACCAAAACTAGTGACATGATCAGTGACATGATGTTATCTAGTTTGGGTAATGAAATGTTTGCAAGAAAATAACCAAACTCAGAAAGCACAAAGGACCCTGCCCTCTTTTAACCTACAAATATTCTCCCTTAAGCTACAAATATTCTCTTTATTAGTGTTTTCTTCTCTCCCCCCATTTGTCTTCTTTTCAAATTGTCCGTCTTCCTTTGTCTGTCCAGATATTTGGTATGTCTAATTTCAAACAGATAAACTTCAGGAGCAGTATACTTGTAGAGAAGTTATCGGTTTAAGTTATTTAATAAAATGGACCATTCATATGGAGAAAAGAAGTCTTTGACTCAAATAATAAAGAGCAGGTAATGATATATGGACCCAGAAAAAAAATATGAATGCAGTAAAGAAGTTTTAGAAATGGGATGATGTACTGAGAGATATGGTGATTAGCAAGATTGACTTCTGTTTGTGGCAGGTAACAAAAAATAATTGCAAAATGTCACCCAGAATCATCTCATGTCACTCAGATGCATTTTACTGCAATTGCCTTAGTCCCAATTAAACCAGATCTAGACCTATAGTAGGATAGGCTGCTTGAACAGAAATGAGATATCTTAAGTTCTATGTGGGAAAGACCTTAGGGAATGGGGGGAGGAAAGAGATGTTGCTTAGTGAACAATTAGATAAGAGGCGGCATAGCCTGGAGCTGCACAATGGGAAAAGCAAGAAACTCAGAAGGGAATGTTCCTAACATCTCAGGTTGTAAAAGAGATGGGTGGACCTGGAGCATGCCTCTTCTGCTAGATCTAATGGGACTGGTAGACATAATCAGGGAGAGGCGATCCCTGAAATAAATCCCTCAGATTTTTATTCTACCTGACAGGTTTCCCACGTTGTGATGAGCAAAGAGCAGCCTCATTTTCAGGCTGGGATCTGGAGTCACATTTCAAGGTAGATCACAGGAAGAATGTATCTAAGCCATTTTTTTTTTAAAAAAGAACATTATCAATACTAAAGTTTAATGAATGTGATGAGGCTGGATGGCAAACTGGTAATCCCAATGTATCTGGAGAATACTAGGTAGAGGAGGTTATATTGACACTGCATGACTGGGCAATGCAAGTTGTGCAAATAAAGTTGTGGTTCTCTTTTGCATGTGAAAATTGATGTCTGATAACTACTGTTTCCAAGAACATTATAGCTAGCATGTTAAAAAAAACCCTCTGTAAGATTTCTGGCAGCAAACAGATTGCTGATAGTTCTCCTTCAAAGAGGTTAATTGTATGCGATTGGGACATAGTTTGAATCTGCTTATACAATAAATGCTTCAGGCAAAATTAGTTGAATTTAGGACAATTATTTAGAGTAATGAAGGAAGTTTCTTCGAGCAAGGTTTATGGATCAAATAATTAGGTTATTTATTTGGAATGTGTTTTTAATGAGATTCCAGTAAAAAAAAAATACTTATATTCAAACATGCCCATTATATACAGTACAATTGTTTATTGTTTATATACAATACAATTGTCAGGCCTCTCTTGATTGGCAAGGCAAAATATATTTGTGAAGAGACAAAGACTTAGATTAGTAGATTTAGTATAGCAAAAGAATTCTGTTACTGCAAACTCTTATTAATATTATAATCAGTCTTCATTTCTTGAACGTCTCTCTCCTACCTACAGTATGCAAAGATGTAGGAACAACTGCTTTTAGAGAACAGTTACCATCTCTTCTTAATTTTCTAACAGCTTTATTCAATACCAGGTTGTTTACATTTCAACTTTCACAATAGCAACAACGACGACTCACAGTTAGAAAAATGTTATGTTATAAAAGAATACAGAAGTTAACTATAAATATTGAACATTAAAAATTATACTTCCAGTTTTTGTTTCTTTGAGAAAAAGCATCCCCTGATATCGAAACTGTAATGATGGCATCTTGAAATGGAAATGAGTGGACCCTTTTGTGAGTGGATCTCAACCTTTCAGATGGACAGTAAATAAATACTTGTATAGATTGAAATAATAGAAATTACTGGTAACTTGGATTTTAGATTTTGGCAGTGGTTTGCTCTCCAAGCTTGTTTCAATTTAGTTTCTGAATGTTTCATTACTAGACTAGGTAACATCAGCAGCAGGTTGACTTGTCCTAGTCTTCTTAGTTTATATATATATAGTAGAATTCAGTCAGCAGAATTCAGTTGCCCTTTCCTTAGTAAAGAAATCACGATGCCACAGATCCATCTCAAAGCCCTATTGTAACATTTTAAAGGCCCCAACTATACGAAATAGACTGTTCCCATAAGAATAAAAACCCTTAGAAATTATGTCTAGTAGAAACAAACATATATATGGATAAGTATATATGAAAAATATATGGATACGTTTCTGTTTAGAGTTAATTTCTCATTTAAGAGGGTATGAAAAGTAACTTTCAGGCATAGAACATATTCCTAAGCATGTTTACTTGCAGAGAAATCCCACAGCATTTAATGGGACTTATGTCCCAACAGAAGGACACATTTTTTGTAATCTTAATTAGATGCTTAGCCTTAATAAAGTGCTGCAGTCTTACTCCAATATACCTGGAGCTTCCATTCCCTTCAAAGGAATTCAGTTCCAGTACAAATATTGGATGTAAAGCTGCTAGTTTGCAGTCCTAACAAGACTATCTATGGCAGGGGTGGGCAACTACGGCCCCTTTATGACCTATGGACTTCAATTCCCAGAATTCCTGAGGTAGCTATGCTCCCTCCCTATTTCCCTTCCTCCCTTCCTTCTTTCTTTACTCCCTGAGTTGGAGTCCACAGGTCATAAAGGGATCATAGTTGACCACTGATCTAAAGGTTCCATTGAACTAAGTTGTTGAAATGCATAAGGTAAAGATAAAGGTTCCCCTCGGCTAGTTGGTTCCCAACTCTAGGGGGCAGTCTCATCTCCGTTTCAAAGCCGAAGAGCCAGTACTCTCTGAAGACATCTCCATGGTCATGTGGCCGGCATGACTAAATGCCGAAGGCTGTTACCTTCCCACTAAAGGTGGTCCCTATTTTTCTATTTGCATTTTTACATGCTTTAGAACTGCTAGGTTGGCAGAAGCTGGGACAAGTAATGGGAGCTCACTCCATTATGCAACGGTAGGGATTCAAACCACCAAACTGCAGACTTTTCTGATGGACAAGCTCAGCGTCTTAGCTGCTGAGCCATCACATCCATATTGAAATACATAGGACTGCATTAATCAGAAATGTAGTTTTAAATATGCTTTGGGTCAAAGAAACAATAAAGGAGATGTTGCTTCCAATGTTACAAAATTAAAATGTAGCAATTTTTAGATTAGGAAACTTCCTTTCCAGTATGAGGTGAATAGATACATTTTCAGGGAATATGCATTTCTTTCAATTGTGACTAGTAATAAATGAATATTAATAAAACAAAATATTCCAAAGCATATAACACAATATATCTAAATCTGATATCCTTCACAGAATAGCTACTTCCAAATTTCTTGTGGAATACAGTTCCAAAATTTGTAAGGTTCCAAGTTGGATATAATCTAAGTTCCTTCCTTCCTTCCTTCCTTCCTTCCTTCCTTCCTTCCTTCCTTCCTTCCTTCCTTCCTTCCTTCCTTCCTTCCTTTCCTCCCAACATCTGAGCACCCAATACTGCCTATCTGTCACTTAAACTGAGGAAAGGTGACCTAGCCAAGGTCATAAAACAAATTAAGTTTCCATTTCCCATTCTTCAGTACTTTAGTGGTTTCACTGAAGAAATGAATAACAATATGACATTAAATCTCAGACAAGCAAGGCATGAAATGAAACTAAGCTCCTCTAGCTGAGGATGAAGGAGGATTTCACTGAACAGTTGGAATTCACTGTAAAACACAGCAGAAAATGTATTTATTTGTTTTGTTTAGGATATTTATATGGCTGCCTACTCACTCACAGTGACTAGGAGTCTCATAAGCAATAAAAACACAGTATAGAAAATAAAAAAATAAGTCAAAAACAATAACCCTCTTCATTAAAATGCAGTTTTAGTTATAAGAGAAAGGGAAGGAAATGGGAGAGCCTAGATTCAGCTCCCTTTTTCTCTAGCCTTCCTGTCTTCAGCATGAAGTTACGTTCATCTTCACCTGAATAACAATAAAGTTGTCCACATGATTCAAATCATATTTTATTTGGATCCTGATTATGGGGAAAACTATACTTGCATACAATCCAATAGAAGCCACTCCCCTTCAGATCCAGTTTGAACATATGGGAACAAGAGAGAGGCAAGACAGGATTTCACATACAAGCCTGTTCTCAGGCTACTTTGAGGCCTTCACACAGATTTAGGCAACATGGTGATAACTGATTAAAGCAATTTATCATTCAAACTTCAACCCACTCTTCATTTCTTTTGTAGAGTTCTGAGCTTTGTGGCACTTGTTCCACTCGTATGCTTGATCTTGGCACTGATTTGTTCCTTGACATTTTAATTATTCTCAAATGATTAATTTAGGGGAAATCATACAATGGCTGCTAAATCCTCCATTATCGTTATAATTGAGGGCTCCCATCTTTTAGCTCAAGTGACGGTACACCATATTGAATATGGCCCACAAGGGCTTAATAAATCAATTCAGATCTCACATTGGAGGCTTTGGAGAATGAACTACAAAAAAATATAGATTATTCTTTTAAAAAGCCAAATGGAATGGTGATTTTTTTTACTTATAAGTCTTTATTTTGAAGGTCCCAATCAGAAAAATAAACTCTTTAAGAAGTAGATTTGCTACTAAGTGGATACTCAGTTTGGAAGCTAGGCCTACTTTTGTACAAGAATGTAAAAAGAACTCTGTTTTACTATCCAGTCTAAATTTTGTTCCTACAGAGTCTGACCTTCCCTCGTGCTTTAATTTCCCAACAACAGGTTTTGAGAAGTTCATTCTTAAATAAGGCTGCCCCTGTGACATGGGTGCTCTAGAAATCATAGCTCACATTCTGCCAGTTGGATAGGGACATTGGCTCCAATCTGACTACCCTCTTTTTATCTAAATTTCCATTTAATTTTTATTTGCATTATATGTTAGAACACCAGACTAAATCTCTCTCTGTAAAAAATATCAGCCCATTGCTACATTATGTGCAAGCTTTGCCCATAATTGGTAATAGTCATTGAAGTTGCTTTGTTTGTCTTACTTGTTTATTTACTATATGATATCTACAGAAGTCATGCAATCACTAATACACAATACTAATAAAACTCATTATACACACAAACCCAAATAGAGCATTAGCAGATTGTGTGTGTGTCTGTGTGTGTGAAATTAAATTAAGGTAAAACCATGATAAAATCATCATATGATGTCATAGAATCTCATTGATTTTGTCTCACTAAGTGTAATTTTAATGGTCAATGGATGAAATAAATTTACTATTTGTCTATCTGCTTAAATAAGGAATCTTTATTTATTTATTTGTTTATTTATTTATGTGCCACCCATTACATCCAGAGGTGATTTTTGTTCATCTGTACTGCAACATGGATTTTATGTTGAACTGAGTAGGAGAACCTAAGTTAATTTTTACCCTTTGCATTCTGTAATGTTTGCAGAATATGATGTAAGGGCTATTGCTATGTAAGAGTAGGCATGGTGGTCCAGTATTTCCCTTTGGAAGAGGAGTAGGGAAGAACTACCGGTATGTGGCAAGAAAACACAAAACTTGTTTCATTTAAAGGGCAGCAGCTGGATAATTACACGACCATGGCATGAATCACTCCCAAGACCCTTGAAAACATGTATAGTTCTTCCATTCCTTCTTTGTCCTGGAGATTAATGACCTCAGATTGTATGACTGAAGTCTGAGAAACATTCTTTATCATGGACACATTAGGGAAATTAAGTGATTTCATACAGGGGTACATACAAAGGTAATCGGAGAATTATTTAGAATAGAGTGATGGGAATGGACGGTTTAGAAATATGAAATACAAACAAACAAACATAGGCTATCTTGTCCATCAAGCTTTGTAATTTTGATACTACCTTCCTGGGCAAAGTAATCAAAAGGCTTGATATAAACTGTCTTCAGTACTATCTTCCTATCGGCCTATCATCCCTCTGTCTCTCTCATCTATATACAGAGACGTTTAGGGAAAAGCACCATCAGAAACGCCATGTCGGGTAATCAGATTACTTGAAGTGGTCTCTTCCAGATACAGATTGTGACAAACTCCTTTCTTATTTAAAAATAGTGTTTCAATTGTGGTGAGTATCATTACTGTGGCAAAAAAAATCAACAGATTTGGACAATTTTGCAATGGCTGGTCTGGAATAGCACTGTATCCTCAATGAAAATGGGAACTCGATTTGGCTATTTTTTCCTCACACAATTACTCCTATAGAATATTATTGGTCACAGTAGTTTATCCTGAAGCACTGTCCTATCTAGAGAAGATAGAAAGGAAGGACGCTAACTGTGCAAGTTGAATGTTTTTTGACTGCAATCCAGGTAAATTGCTTTGGGCAGTGCTACAGAAGTGGTTTACCACTGCCAACTTCTGTCTTTCTAGTGTAGCCTACAGATGATTTCCCCCATCCAAGCATTAACCATAGGCTACATTTACATATTCTAAACTGTTCTTTGATTCTCCTCTGTGTGTCTGGAGGTGGAAGGAAAAACTATAGTCTCGCAGATATTTTTAAAGGGTGAACAGTATAATAGAAAGTATAATGTAACTAGTGGAAAAAGTAGCTTAGTTGTACAAAATCAGATGGTGTAATTGCTCTGCCACAAGCTGAATAGGATAAGGTTGGAGGCTATTTTAGCAATTACCTAATTAACCATCTGGATAAGAGGTGGCATATCACATCATGGAGTTTTATACAGACACTTCACTGCTCTGAGATTATTAGATAGACAATGAAAGCATTGACTTGGTCAAAACAATATATATTCAGGATTTTTTAAAATGAAAACTTCAGTTCTGACTAATTTCCAAATCTAATGGAACTGACTAATTTCAGTTCTGACTAATTTCCAAATCTTGGTGAAGGAAAAAAATGACCAACCAGCAGCATAAGAAAGCTTCATATGCATTGTGTTGTATATTAATATCCTTTATTCTGTTACCCTTTTCCAATTCCCTGCAGAGTGCAGTGCTTAGCTGATGCGTTAGGTCTTTCTGAGGGTCAAGGTACTCTTGAATAATAGTGACATCTTCAAGAGCGCTGCTGTCGGTATCCTGTTTTATCTTCACATCATATACACCTTTTGCCTTTTAATAAAAAGGCTTACTGTCCAGTACAACAAAATATAGTTAATGCTGTAGGGAACAATTACCTTCAAATTTATAGTGGCTCATATATTTCTGCAGCTATACAACTTACCTCTTGTAACTGGAATATTCATAAGACATCGTAACTGTGAGAATGAAGAATATGGCTCTTACTTTTTCATAATATAGGCACTCATGCAAATACTATAGAATGAAGGAGGCTATACACTACTCTCTAAAACCATACAGTAAGCTTTGGCAAAGCATGATATCAATTGAATATTTGTTTAGTTTGTCACATAGTCAGCTAGATACTCAGATCAGATCTAGCATTTTTATCTTCCTACTAGCTGATAACTTAGTGTTGCCTGGGTATTTATTTATCCAAATGACTCTATGGGGCCATAGCTGTATGGACCCGACGCTGGTCTCTTGTGCAGCCTCGCAAGTAGGTAGCTGTATGGGCCCGTAGCTGTATGGGCGTGACACTGGTCTGTCACAGGTGAGAGGGAGCCTTGTAGTAGCTCTATAGGCCCATAGGTCTATGGGCCTGATGCTGGTCTCTTGTGCAGCATCAGCAGGAGCCTCCTTGTGGAGTACTGTGAAGTCATCATGACTGTTTTTGGGGCACACAGACCCTAAGAGTGGTGTTAGGGGTAAGTTACCCCCACAGTGTTCCCAGAGGGTAAGTGATGTGTGTACCAAGTTTGGTCATTCCACAGTTATGCTGGAACATATTTATTTATTTATTGGATTTATATCCCGCCTCTCTTCACCTCTTCCAGGGGAACTCAAGGCAGCAAAAACATATAATAAACAGTTTGGCCTATACAATAAAATAAAATAAAAATCATTCATTCACTCAATCACACCCGAGGGGGGGGGAAGGAGAAGGGGACATGATGACTAAGGCCACGCTTGCCGGCAAAACCAGGTCTTCAATGCCTTGCGGAAACTAGGCAAGCTGGAACTGGTTCTGATCTCCGCAGGGAGCGAGTTCCACAAAGTCGGAGCAGCTTTAGAGAAGGCCTTCGCCCGTGGCCCCTCCAGTCGGCACTGCCTGGCCGACAGCACTCGGAGCAGGCCCTCCCTATGAGATCTAACTGGGCGCTGGGAGGCATACGGAGACATCTTTTTCATCTGCCTGTTTTCCCGTCTGCGGCTCGCCCCCCTGTCTCCGAGGTCCTTCTCCTCCCACGCCCTCTTCTTTAATTTCCCACCAAAGGTTAGAATCTGGAACCGCACCCGGGAGAACGCGGAAAAGCTGGCCCGCACGGTGAACGGACCGGTACTGGTCTGCTCCTCGGTCCGGGAGGCCGTCAGCGGGGCGGACGTGATTGTCACAGTCACCATGGCAACCCAGCCCATCTTGCGTGGAGAGTGGGTGAAACCGGGAGCCCACATCAATGGTAAGGGGCGCCTCGCGATTGGATTTCTTTCTTTTTTTTCTGCAATAAGATTACAGGCTTGTTTTCCTAGCGAGCTTGTGTGTGTGTGTGTGTGTGTGTGTGTGTGTGTGTGTGTGTGTGTGATATTTTTCTTGAGCTATGGGTTTGAATTGCAAAAAGAAAAAAGGAGGAAGGGGTTTGAACAACCTGTTAGTCGATAATTCCTACTAGCTGACAATCCGTCATATTTATTTATCCCAATTAGACAGGAAAATCCTGTAGCTGGGACTCACGCTGTTGTACTGTCTATGAAGCTCTAGATGTAGTAGCCCTATGTCTCTTATTCTTTAGTCGGGCCTCACGCTGTTGTACTGTCTATGAAGCTCTAGATGTAGTAGCTCTATGTCTCTTATTTCCCCTTGACTGGGGAATAAGTTCCCCTTGACTGGGGAAGAGAGGCGGGGTATACATGTGTGGGAGGAGTTTGAGCCTGTCGGCCCTGATGATGTGGACAAGGTCATGTCGTCGATGAATGCCACCACCTGTT